>OMOT01016890.1:1803-13207 GCA_900312575.1 Acanthochaenus luetkenii | reverse complement strand
CTCCTAATCTCCCTTCGACCTGAGTGGATGTGAGAGAACTCTCTCAGGGAAAAGGATAAAAGGCGGCGTTTAGAGTGATTAATTCCCCTTGTTATTATGGGGCTCAGTCTGGAAGTGTGACATAAGAGACAGAGCTACTGGCCTCTGCTCCTCCTAAAGCAAGTCAGTAACACGCACATACATGCACACACACACACTTGCGCAATCACATATTTTCTCTGAAAAACATACACACCTAAACCCCCGTGGCAAGTGAGTAGAGACAGGGAAGGAGGGGCAGTTGGCAGAGTGGACTGACCTCTGCCAGGGAAGGAAATAACGAGAACGAAGCAGGAATTCCAAGGAGAAATTCTCCTCCCCCCCTCCCTCTGTCTCCTCCTCTCTCCCTCCGTCTCCCCCTCTCTCCTTCAACTCGGGTCTTGTTTTCAGCTCATTAAGAGCGTGTCCACAGACACCTAGCTCATCGCTCTGCTCACTCAAACCACTCAACCCTTTACTTGCAAGATGTTCCCTGAGCTGAGCAAGCACCACAAAACAAATACACACACACACACACACACACCAAAACACGCACTCGTACATGTACAGACACACACACACATGCAGACATGGACCTAGACAGGCAATGGGATTGCATTTTCCGCATCATCCTTATGGCAGGGAAAATAAAGGCGATGTATTTCTTGCGGCGCTCCAGCGAGTGTTTTTACGGGTTTCCCATCTCATTAGAAACGAAAGGCACATTATCCCAGTATCGACTGAGTGTCGTGTCGCTGCACTGCGCATCATTCATTTCTTAACACAGCGCCATTGAGAGATGGAGAGAGTAATGTTCGTTTGCCTGAGTGAATGAATGCCTATCCTGGGAAGCTGTCTGGGAAAATGTTAGTGTTTTCTCACAAGGCCTCTCCAGGGCCATCTTTGTTACCCAACCAGACACCAACTGGAAAGTGGGCCTTAAACAAAGCTGCACCTTGAGTAATAGAAGCTAGAGTCACCCATCCAGCCGAATAAGAGAGGGGAGTTTAATGCCGGCTGCTGCAGCGCTCGAAGTCTGAAGATGAATATTTTCCCACAGAATTAACCTTCAGTCAACCTGGAGATACCTGGAGTGTCATCGTTCTCTCTCCCTGTATTCTTTGGTTATAATTGGAAGAAAATAATGTTGTATAGCTGTGGAATAAAAGCTACATCTCACCCAGTACTTTCCTCTAAGCTCCATGTTAGAAATATAAAGCTCATTGGCTATTGACAAATGTCTTGCACTAGACCGGGTAGGATACTGCTGACAGGAGTGAATGTTCACTCTCCGTGTGAGCAGCGGGGTTTCCCCTCAGTTGAAACCATTTTTCTCTTCACCACGCCTCTCCGGTTGACGGCCGTTCATTGCGCAGCGACGCCTGATGTTGTTTGTTTAAAAAGCAATGCCTGTGTGCCATTGAATGAACTGTTGGAGAGGAATACTTTTTTTTTTACCGGTGATTTCGGCTTTCACTCAGTTGGCTTACCTACTATTATTCATTTAGACAATGGGCTTTAAAAACAACAACATTGCCCTCTAAATGCTTAGTTGTGTTGACGGGCTGTGACCCGGATGTGGAGGTTCACGCCGTTCATGTGTTTCTTGACTAAAGTGTGTGGACACGATATTTCCCCCCTCCGTCTCGTCCTTGGAAAAGTGAGCTGGCGAGCTTCATGGATGATTCATAGGTTTCTCGCTCAATATCGCAATACATTTTAGTCGTTGCAGCAGCGCACAATACGAAAAGTGTACAAGTTTATGATGCGTGTGACGTTAAGTAACTGCAGTTGCCTACTGGTGGTGGTTTCATTCTCGGCTGTTGTGCACAGATATGTAGAGGAGATTGAAAAACGGACCCTCAAATGTCGGTCGATGGCTTTTAATTCTTAAGTAAAGCGTAAACCGACAAACCTACAGCACAATCAAATCTATCTGCCTGTCTTTATTGTGGCAAGCCAGTTGGTTTTACCTATTTGTACATGAGGGAAACAAGAGTTCTTTATTAAAATTTGTATTTTCAAAATGCATTAATGCCTAAACTGCATAGATTTAAGCAGTCTGCCTGTTTAATTTCCTGGAAGCTGTCCTCACTCCATAAAGCCATGTAGGAAATCCCAGGATCCCAGTTCACAGCATTAATCCTTAATACACACACGCTGCACCCGCCTGCATAGGGGCCTGATTCCCTGTTTAAGGGCTTACTGTGTGTGCTGTTGTGCTTCTTTGTCTGATTCCTTTTCCGCTTTTGAGAACATCTGTTAAATGTGTTAAAAAGCTGAGTAGTGCAGACGTGAAATGAAGATTATGAGGATTATAGACATTATTCTCAACCTGACCTGTGTGTCATATTTATATACATTTACCAACTATCACTGCCGCTCTACCTCCATTTCTGAAATGGTTTGGATCGGGTGAGTTCTTTACCGCATCTTAACTTGACCTTTGAGGAATCAATCTCTATCACGGTTACTAGAAGTCCCTACCACCTCTCTGATTGGCTGCATCTGACAGTTGGCTCCTCCCCTCTCTCTCCCAGGGCTGAATGAGTGCATGATCAACAATGGCGGCTGTTCCCATGTCTGCATGGACCGACCAATTGGCTTCGAGTGCCAGTGTCCCACTGGCTACCAGCTACTGGACAAGAAGACATGTGGAGGTGAGCAAACATCCACACACGTAATCCCCTCTGTAGATAGATAGATAGATAGATAGATAGATAGATAGATACATACAAACCAGATTCAACCGTTTCTGTAGGTCCTGTCATATCGCACACAAGCAGGCTGGCCATTGACCGTGCGTGTGTATGTGTATGTGTGTGTGTGTGTGTGTGTGTGTGTTACTTCAGGCAGCTCTCAGCTCTCTAGCTGTCTATCTCTGTTAAGCGTACCCAGCCTGTTAATCCCACAGGGGGCAAACTAACACACAACACAGTCAGACTACACACACACACACACACGCAAAACCAATGTCCTTCACACGCCTCCCCATTCTTTTAACACTAACATTTCCCCATCACACCCACAGAAAAAGCCTGTGTTATGCTGTGGTGCTTTTTTCTCTCCAGTGACACTGTTAACGACAGCGTTGCCATGACTATTTTTCCAGTAGTTACAGCCCTAAATATCCATATTTACTCGTCCATTATCAGCATTATTTGGGTTTAGCTGACGCTCTTATCCGGAGCAACTCATGAGGGTGAATTAGTCACCGTCTGTCTTTCTCCGTGTCTCTCTGTCTCTCTCTCTCCCCTCTCCTGCCTGCAGACATTGACGAGTGTGAGAATCCTGATGCGTGTAGCCAGATCTGCATCAACTACAAGGGAGACTTTAAGTGTGAGTGCTACGAAGGCTACGAGATGGACCCTGTCACTAAGACCTGCAAGGCAGAGGGTGAGTCCCAATGATAAACGACGCAACCAAGGAAAACACAAGGTGTAGATGATTGAGTTTCAGTCAGGGATCCTGAAAGTGTTTTGTCCAAATCTGGGTTAGGACCTTAAATTATTGTCGAGCATTTGGAAAACGTTGATTATCTGTGACTATACATGCTGGGCCTACATGTTCCTGCAAAATAAGCTGAATAAAACATGACCTAAAAAACAGGATGCATTTTATTAACATAATGTACACAATTGCCTGCAAAAGTTGGAGTTGTAAGAAAAATTCACCCCAGGCAAAAGTCTGGAAACAAGACATTTTCTCAGGGTATTTTGCCGCCTGATTAGTGCAAAGCTTTATTCTCCCAGTTTTTTGTGCTACAGTGTAAAAATCTCATAATCACAAACGTCCTTCACTCGTTAGCGTCTCATCATTACATTGCACTTGTTTGCGTATTTAACACAATTGCGCAATTACAACAACTAACGATCATCACCGTGGCAACCGCTCAGTTTCTCCCTGACTAAATGTGTCCTGCAATGTCCCGTCCCATTAGACGGTTTGATGGCTGACAGATTGACGTGTGCCGCCATCCTGAATGCTTATCGTCAGGTAGCAACTCTTCAAGGGAACCTGGCCGAGTCATCGCTGAAGCTAAATTACACCAAACTGAATCTGTCTTGTTGACAACAGGCATAGTAGAAAACAAAGTGAACTGCTAAGAGTCCAATAAATTTTCCTTGCCCTCCAACTCAAGCCAAAAGCTACTAGCAAAAGGATTACGGGGAGAGGCCAGTTTTTATGTTTACACTTAATTTCCCCCCCAAGAAAAAGTAATTTCTTAATTGGCAGGAAAGAGTGAGTCAAACCTAATGTGGTGATTTGGTCCCCGTGGCTGTGAACCTCTGTGCTTTCATTTCCCTCAATTAAACTGAGCTCATATCATCCACCAAGGCTCGGCACATGCATGTGTGTGTGTGTGTGTGTACGTGTGTGTCTCTGTGGATTGTGTTTGTGCCCCTTGCCTCTGTCTAAGTTTGTGTGTGTTTTGCTGTGTGTGAGTACCCCCCAAGTTTGTCTTGCTATCGGTTTGTTGTGGCCAGAAGACAACCGTCTGGGTCAAAAGCAGCGAGCGCAGACTTTCGACGAGCGCAGCAGTGTTCTGAGGTTGGTTCCGAGGCGGTGGAAACCGCTGTCGCTGCCGTGACGTGACGTCCCGTAAAACTAGCAGGGCGCCGTTTTCCCTTTTAGAGGGGGCGGAAATGTTGTCATTGTTATGGCCAGGTTTTTGAGAACACTTAGTCCTGTCATCATTCAGACGCTGGGCCGGGAGAGGAAAGAGAGTAGGAGACTACAATGAGACTGTGAGTGAGACTCTGTCGCTAAGGAAAAGGAAACTGAGGCAGGCAAGCAAGCCATTAATGAGAGATTTTCATATCTGCCTCCAGAGATAACGGCTGCTACTGCTACCCTATTACAATACTAATGTGTCAGAAAGAGATGGGCTCCATATAGATGTCACAAGACAAAGGTAGGCTTACAGTTGCTAGCCAGGGAGGTGAAATATTCCCTGCAGGCGCACACTATTTCTGTATGTTACCCACAGAGCTTCTCTCAGTGTGAATTGTAAGGAAATAGACATGTGTATAAAGCCCCATTCGGACGGGATTAGTTTCTCTAGGGGAGGTCAGGTAATTAAACTGACCTCTAACGATTGTTTTTGTTTATCAATTAATTTGTTTAATCTGATTGTCAATCAGAAAAGGCAGGTCCCGCAAACTGCTTCGATTTATGTCTGAATCTGTGAAATCCGTCGTTAACGTGTGTGATGTGAAAGTAAATCAGGAGTTAAAAAAGTTCTAGTGTGTCCACAGCCTTAGCTACATTTCATTTATCTTCCAAATGGAGTGACGGAAACATCCGTCCGACAATTACGTTCCTCCGTCTGTACATTTTAAAAGCCGCCCGGATCAGTGACTGAAATGACTGAGCCATGCAAATGTTTTATTACCCCACGTTACCCTGTAAAACGAATACAGTCCGAATAGGGCTTAAGGCTTATTATCATTCTGTTAAATTCTGTAGGTTGAAACTTGTTGCAGTAGCACAATGGGTATTGAGGGAATTTAACCAATTTGACCAATCCTTATTGTTTTGTGTTAGTTGGTTAACACTAAGGCAAGAAACTAGGTGGAAAGAAATCAGTGACCTGGCTGGTTTAACTTTGTTCAAGGTTGTTAATCTACCCTCAGTGGAAATTATTGCACAGCTAGTCTGTGATTGCACCTGTGCATGTGTGTGTGTGTGTGTGAATGTGTGTGTGTGTGTGTATGTGCACTCATTCTTGTATATTTAGCCCTCCTGCCTGTGTGTGTTGACAGCTTATTAAAAGAAAAGCTAAGGTACCTCTGATCTATATTTACAAGGAGAAGATAATAAGGAGCATACAGCTTAATGATGCACACAGACACACTGATCAATACACCAAGTATTCAGATGTTTTTAATGAAGCATTATTGTCCCTATACCCTTGTTGGGGGGAAATGTAGCTGCTTTGCTGTGTTATTTATCTGTTTGAAGAGATATTACATAGAGGATCGACTGTGGCGCTACAAATTTGCAGCAGCACATTAAACTGCAGTGCTTTTTGACACCGTGGTGAAGCCTCAGCCTTATTATCGTCTACATCAATCCCTCACTTGCCGCATTTCCCATCAGTGTCGACCAATCCCTCAGGCTTATCAATGTCTCCTTCTCCCACATCTTCTCTTTCAGGCAAAATACTACCTGTATGTTAAATGAAATTAGACTCACTGATTAATTCATTGATTGCCTTAATCATGGACACGATTGTAGATAGACATTATTTGCTATCAGATTCAAGTTGAATCCAGAGCATGTTTGCTTTGAATGTTTTTAGAAAAGTTGATTCTTCAGGGTAAAGGATGGCATTGTTTTAAAATATACAACTTTCATAAATGTTGGTCTATCTTCAAATAGAACGAAAAACAGTATTGTAAATGACTGTGCGCTACGCGCTCCAAATCTTCTTTGCTTTGTGTGCGTCTTCTAGGGAAAAGCCCTTACCTACTGTTCACCAACCGGCACGAGATCCGTCGCATCGACCTGGTGAAGAGGGACTACAGCCAGGTGGTGTCCACCCAGAAGAACGCTGTGGCTCTGGACCTGGACGTGGCCAACAACCGCGTCTTCTGGTGCGATCGCTTCCACCGGAAAATCTACAGGTATAGTACTAACGGAAATCTGAATTTGGATTAGAAGCCTGAGTTTAGATTAGAAACCTGAGCAATGGAACACCTGAGCTTAGTAATACATGAATGGACTCAGCAATAGAGGCTTTTAGCTTCATGCTGCGTTCCAGAAATGTCGGAAAGTCAGAATGTCCGATTTACTACTAGGAAAAATGCGGTTCGAACAGCCCTTAAAGACGGAATTCCAAGTAGGCAACTTGGGCAAGATTTCTCAAGCCCGAGGTTTCCGAGGTGCAGAACAGACAGTAGTAGCTTCAGACTGTGGCAAATACATTTGTTGGTTTAGACTTTTCATGGGCAATAATGGCGATAGGAAAAAAAGTAAAATTACACTGGTGTTATCCTTTAAACATATAAATCTGAAATGTAAAATTGCACTTACAGTTGCTAACATTATACGTTTTCAAATATGGTTTAACATAGGAGTATCACATTATAACATTAACTGCATGGGGAAGATTATAGGGCAAAGGAAATCTCACAAGTTTTTCCAAGCTGGACCGCTGGAACACACCAGCTGGGAATAGAACGAGACCTAAATGTGATATCACTGACTTGATATGTCCAATACTATCATGTCACCCCCGTACACTTAGGTGTGATTTCAACGTATTTAATACACATGGTGCATTGAGGTTATGTGTGTCCAGTGTTTTCACGTTGTTGACTTTTAATCCAGTGAACCCATGGGTAGTGGTGCTAAGGAACTAATCGTTTTAGATCAATTGTACCTTTCCCATTGTTATCCCGGTGCCCTTTTCTCCCTGGAGTATGGTCTAATTGGAGCACTGTGTTCTCTTTATAAAGTGGATGTTAAGAGAAAACGTCTCCGGAGAGACTAAACATGAAAGGACAGCTGCCTGCCCCTCACCTCACACCTCTGCTGAGGCCAAATCATTAGCGAGGAGGGCAACGCCTGGGTGAGGCCTTGTCTACTCTGATAAGTGGCCCAGCTAAGAGGAACGCTAACCGGCGGATGAACCTATTTAGTGGATGGCCCAAGGCTACAGCCCACCAACCTTTACCTTTATAATACACAACAGCTGTAATGACACGTAATCTACAGTGCAGCTGAACTCTCTTAACCCCGTCCAGTGCCTTCATCCACGAGGCCAGTGACCCGTCCCAGCAGGTGCCCCTGGTGGACTCCTCGCTGCAGTCCCCGGTGGGTCTGGCTCTGGACTGGCTCCAACACAACCTGTACTGGACCGACTCCGGGGACAAGTCCATCTCTGTGGCCTCGGTGGACGGCGCCAAGAGACACGTCCTCATCAGCACCGAGCTCAGCGAGCCCAGAGCCATAGCACTGGATCCCCACCACGGGTGAGGAGGACAGGATGTATATGATATACGTTTGTCTATGTGTGTGTGTGTGCGTTTCTTTGTCCAGGTACCCTGATATCAAATGCCATGAACCCAGTCTCATGTAACTTTACAGGAGACGCATTTTGCATTGGAGAAAGTTTGACTAAAAAGCGCTTATTTGATTCAGTAATTAATCATTCAATCTAAATAATTAATTGATCCCTATTATGTAACATCCCATTGTAAAGCTCTGAATGCCAAGATCAATAATCTATGAAAAAATGTATATATATATATATATATATATATATATATATGTGTGTGTGTGTGTGTGTGTGTGTATGCATGTGACAGCAATGTAGTGGTAAATAAAAAGGTGGTTAAACAAAGACCTCCACTCGGTGATCATCATAAGACACGGATAATAACACAAATCAAAGATTTTCCCTTAAAATACTTTTTATGATTAACTTACTATGCTGTATACTGTGAATATACATGA
This sequence comes from Acanthochaenus luetkenii, assembly GCA_900312575.1. NCBI lineage: Eukaryota > Metazoa > Chordata > Actinopteri > Beryciformes > Stephanoberycidae > Acanthochaenus > Acanthochaenus luetkenii. Next base: position 4,726 of record OMOT01016890.1, on the reverse strand, counting down.
AGATTCATGTCAGCCTAAAAAGGTGGTAACCTCTGTTCCGCAAATAAAAAGGTGGGTTTACCCTCCACTACGTCCCTGTGTATAGATGTCTGGCAGACAGCGGTAGTGGGAGTACTGATCTAGTTTTTCCTTTCTTATAATATTGAGGGTGATGGTCAGTGGGACATGGAGTGACCCCACGTCAGAGGTGGTTGAGCCTTTTCAGCCTGGGACCCATCTTGAATAAGCGTAGCCTACCTCTAGGGCCAGGTTTAATCATAAACGTACTAGAACTCAGGTGAAACAAGCTTGCTATGACCCGTTTTGCGTCCTGACTCAGAGTTTTTAGAAATGCAGTCCTAGATTTTTTTTTTCCCCTCAGGCTGCCAGTCCTTTAACCATCGTTGTACTATCCATTATGAACTCTCCCCAATAACTGCAGTGTATTTCTGTGCTTTCTTTGTCCCATCCAGCTTCATGTACTGGTCAGACTGGGGCACACGAGCCAAGATAGAGAAGGCTGGGATGAATGGAGTGGACCGTCAGGTGCTGGTGGCTGACAACATTGAATGGCCCAATGGCATCACTCTAGGTAAGGGGACAGCTGTTGTTCAACTCCTATCTTCACATCACACAGTATATTACACAGTATTATTGATGTTTTATGATATTTTTGAGAATGGTTGTTTTGTGTCACTAAATGCGTGTGAAGTACAGCATTGAAAAGGAGCAAGTACACTCAATCAACACACCCTGTGTAAATAAAGGTCAAAAGTAATTGAAAATACTGTGGGTAAATGTTTGATGAAAATGGTAATGGAAGAGATTTATAAAGTTGCTTTTTACAGTTCAAGAAAAAGTATTTCAGAGTTATGGATTGCTCATAATAAAACTTGCAGTGGTGTAATCGGGAGAATCTGACATCTTGAATTGTAATCAATATCACCATAAGGGATTTGTTGGGCAGAGTGCTAGACTGCTTACCGCGTAGATAATCAATTTCTACTTAGCTCGGGAAGTCTTATCTCTGTGTGTGTGTGTGTGTGTGTGTGTGTTTTCTCAGATGTAGCCAACAGGCGTCTGTACTGGGTGGATTCAAAGCTGCACCTCATAGCCAGTGTGGACCTGAACGGAGCTCACCGCAGAACACACTTGTCGTCCGCAGAGAGACTGGGACACCCCTATGCTCTGGCTGTTTTTGAGGTGTGTATTTGTGTGCGCGTGTATGTATGTGTGTGTGTGCATGTACATGTGTGTATGTGTGTATGTGTGTCTCCCTGTCTGTCAGTTTCATCGATTTATCCTTGTGTCTTATGTAGTAACACCCAGAGACAGACCTTAAGGATTTTGGGCACCAGTCTGTAGTATTGTCGAGCCACCCACAGCTCATAATATCCTCATATCTCTCCGTAGCCCTGCAGAGGACTGGGAGTGTTCATGTTAGGGGTGTTTCATTCTGTTGATGTTCATTATGTGTGTGTGTGTGTGTGTCTTTGTATATGGTCTGTCTGTCTGTTAGTTTTCCCTTGTGGGTTTGGCAGGCTGGGGCGCACTAAACAGAGGACAGCTAGAGAGCACAGTGCTGCCCAAAGCAATACACACACACACACACACACACACACTCATGCACTTGGTCAGCAGCCAGCCTGCCTGTGTGCGATATGGCAGGGCCAGCAGAGAAACTTAAATCTGGTTCTGTGCCAAGCGGTAAGGCAGAACTGCTGCCCTATGATGTGTGCGTTTGTGTGTGTTTGCCAAATGTGTGAGTGTGAGTCTTTCTGTGTGTGCGTGCATGTGTGTTTGCACACAAACCCTCTTGTGGGATCTCCCTGTTGTTGCCACTGCAGGACTGTCCCAGCCAGTTTAAACTGGGTGGTAATGACATCACCCTAGCGGCCTCTTCCTGAGGACGACTCCCTCCAGATGGATCGGTCTCAACAAGAGACATTGGGGTGATTCAGGTTTCCACTGCGCTGCTGCTTTGTGTGTCCAAAAATGTCAGCTGTTCTGGAGGAAAGAATGTTTTTTTTTAGTTTGATCTGTGAGGTGAGGGGTCTTGAAACTTGCTGACCATTTTGAATGTTATCAAGTCAACGGGGGAAAACGCCAAACAAAGAGTTACGAGTCTTTCACGTGACAGTAGCAATCGATCAGTGAAACATCAGCCCTGCAAGCTTAAGCTAATAAACTCTCATCAATGGAAAACGTTTTCTACACGTCAGAGCCAGAAAACTATTGCTGTCAAGTCTTTCGTGTTTTATTTATAAGAATAAGACAAGTTATGAGAAAAGATTACAACAATCACATTTATTGAAAATACTACTGCGGTTATATAAGTAGGGATAAGGATACTATTTCTTTATGACATGCTTGCTGCACTACTGCTGCACTGTTACTCCAACCTCGAGAGGACATGTTTAGTAAATCTGGCACTGATACAGAATACACACTGTTGCAGCCACTTCTGCAGTAGCTACCACTGCACCTCTGATGTGCATTTGCTTGTCACGTTCGTCTTCTCATATGATAATGAATTTGCAGCAACAAAGAAAACCAAATGAACATGTTCTCTCTTCCGCTAAAGATGGGGAATTAGATTGTGTGTGGGGACAAATATTTATCAGTGCACATTTCTCTCTCCCTCATCTTTCCTCAAATAAATTAGAATTGTGATACAGTGATTGGCAGCATTTAGCCCTGACAACCTGGTAACCGTGCATGCCTCTGTGTATTCTCCCAGCATGCCTCTCTCTTTCTCTCTCACTCACTCTGCCTCTGTTGTCTCTGTGTAGGTCCCTCTCTTTCTTTTCAGTATTTAATCGTTCTTTCACTCCCTTTCTGTCTCTTAAATTCTAATTTTAAGATGCATAACTGACTCCAATCTCTCTCTCTCTCTCTCTCTCTCTCTCTCTCTCTCTCTCTCTCTCTCCACACCCCCCCCCCC
>OMOT01016791.1:1340-15307 GCA_900312575.1 Acanthochaenus luetkenii | reverse complement strand
GCTTGCGAGCTTTTCCCCGCCGCCTCTAGTGTAGCTGTTGAGGAGCAAAACGCGCCCTGTCCCGCCCTGAGCAGTGAGCACGGTGGTCTGTTGATCGGTGGACGGCCGGGCAACTGTCTAATCACCCCGGTGCTGATCTGCGTAACAGCCGGCGCGGTGACGTCAGCGCGCAAACCACAACTTCAGCCGGCTGTCACTGTTACGTCACTAACATGGACGCGCTGTAATAAATGATTAACTCAGCGGAACAACTAGTTTATATGAATATAGTATCAATTTATATTGCTGATAGCGCTGGTATTTATTGATGTATGTTTAGTTACTACTACTACTACTGCTGCCTTTTCGCTATAAGCTTCTGTCCCGGCATGCCAATAAAGAACATTTGAATGTAATTTAATTGAATCGTTTACGTTTTTTGGAATATTGAAGTTTCTGAACAATTCAGACAGAGAAAAACACACACATGCACATACACACTGTCAGTCACCTAGTATTATGCTTGCTATGCAAAGTGTGACTTGCTATCCAGTTCAATTCATTTAATTTCAGTGAAAAATGATCTCCGATGCCTCCAACTTCTGCAAAATACAACAGTTAGGATGTTAACTGGTGCCAGCAGAAGATTCTGGCATCACTTCACTGGCTACCAGTTAGTTTCAGAATTTGCTGATTTATTTGAAAGCACAGATATGTTTGGCCCACAGTTATATCTGAGCTACAACTTTAGATCCCTGAGCAGACTTTCTGGTCATTCCTAAATCCAGACTTAAATCCAGTTCAGTTCAATTCAGCTCTAAATTCATGTTCTCATGACAAAATACAGCACAGAGAAAGTTGTCAAACACACCGTGAACCACATCGGACCATATAATTTACTGCCATTATCTTATCTGTCCGTTTGAACATTTGTTCTTTTGCACGATAGCAGCCTCAGCCTGTGGTTTTACAACAGGTGCATTTACATGTTCTGGTTCAATGCCAGATCTCGCATAATTCATAACACTACTAGCTAGGACAGAGCAGGGAATGTCTAGTCAACCTTTGTCCTGACAATGATTATGTAAAGATCAAGACTTGTGCAGAGTTATTAAACTTCCCACCTACACTTTGTTGACATCACTATCAAAACACTGTTAAGTGATCATCGTGTTATACTAAATTATGCTCAAACCGCTGCATCTTTCCATTTCTGCATCACCACATAAAATACGTTTAATTTCCATTTGGTGAACCTCAAAACGATCTTTTGCATGGTAAGGTAAATATGTAGGTGGAATGTTCTTATTGCAACCGACAATTTACTTTTGTTTTTTTAACAGTATCTGGACATGGATTCTTACTCTCCTGAGTGAAATTATATTTTGCAAATTCTGTTTTATGCCACAATTCTTTTTGATTCTCAATCCACTCCCCTCTCTGAGCTGATGTGGTTGTGGCTGCAGAGGCAGGTTAAACTTTGTCCCTAGTTAAGAGATAGAGGCAGATTGGAGCCTGATTCAACTGGTATATAAATGAAATGAAATGTATGCTGTCATTCAAACACAACATAGACGCACTTGCACACAAACACACACACACACACACTTTGTTCTTTGGTCTAGATAAGAGATAGGAGTAGGGTGCTCTCTGCGTTGCAATTTTATTGGCTCACAAATTGAGAACATCTGATCACATTTAATTATTGATAGGACTGGAAATGCACACTGGAGGAATCATCGTCAAAATTACCAAAAACTGAAATCACAAAACAGAAATGTTTGTTTTACATAGCGATCTCATATCACCGCTATTCAATCCTCAATCGTCTCCTGCCACATAATTATTGGACCATGGATTCGTGGATAAATGGGACATTGAGTCCAAATGACCATGCTGATAATCCCATTAATAATATTAGGGTTTAGACTGGACACGAAACAAAACTGGTAGTTGTTGGCATCATGCCATATAGGAGCAACAGAGTGGCAATGGTAAGAAAAGTATACCACACTCAACCTGCACAGTGTCCGTCTGATCAAAATGAACTCACTCATATGGCCAAACCCACTGACGACCCACACAAGAAGTCATCCACACTAGTTTTGTTCATGTGAGTCAAACACACAGGTTCCATGATGTCTTCCTACAAGTATTGTGAATAACAGTGATCATTTACCGCCTGAAATTAAGTATGCGGAGGCCTGAAAAGACCTCCCTAGTCCCAAGACAGTCTGTATTCGTTTGTCCTTTATCTGTCTTCTCGCTCTCTGCTTATCAGTCCCGGGGAGGCCCACCCTCACCATCATCGGCTGTGTGTACAGTATGTCAATAGTGTTCACCCAGCACTGACGGCCTCTGCTCCTGTGGAACCCAGCACTGAGGAACTTGTGTTTGGGACCCTATAGTTGACTTAAACATAAACGGTTATTCTGATTCTACATTTATTTGGACTATCCACACACCCTTATTATCTGCCTTGGTTTAGTGTTGTGAGATGTCGGCACCCTCTTGAGGAGAGTTTGGTGTACTCCACAGGGGAGCACAATTACACCAATGCCAAGTTCAACTTTATATAGCCCTAGCCCCTTTGAATCTTTTCTTTTGCAATGTAAAGTAAATACGTGCATTTTGAGTCCGAATTCTGAGATTCTCAGAACTCAAATACATTTTCACATGTGGCTCTAATCCTCTTCCGTACTGATGTGATCTTTGAGTTGTAATAGCTCCATCATTCAGATCAGTATTTATGAGTTCCAGGATCTTTTGCTTTGCCTTTGACACTGTTAAGAGACACTTCATATCTGACCTGTATCCAGGCCAATTCTTTAAAAAAGTCAGGCTACAACCATCATCCTCACCAATATCCTAATGTCTTACATTATCATCTTAGCAGAAAAACAGCTTATGCACTTACAGAGCTCAGAAAATAGACAGCAGTTTACAGTTCACCAGCAGTCAGTCAAAAAAGAGAGAAATCAACAAAACACACAATACCACCCAACTTACCAACGTATTAACTTTGAATATCATGCAATTAAAGTTTTACATAACAGTGTGTTACTATAGTTTTAAACATGATATTGTAATTTCATAATTTAAGTAATTACTTGCAATGTTTAATACATAGAGAATCAAGTAAGAACAACAGTAATATCTTGGCATGCTGCATGATTTGCATTGCAAGTGCGTAGGGTCTCACAGAGTAGCTCAGAGGGTTCAGTCGACACACGGAGGCGGGGGTCGGGGGTCAACTAACTCTGAAATGAAATACACCCACTGGTCTCTCTGTGAGACACATGGCACTGTATGTTCATTTCACATAGGCAGCCTTAGTCGTGCAGAAACAGCCACTGATAATATCAATACAGCGTCATGCTCATCTTAGAAATAAAAATGTTTAAAAAAGACAGAAAGGAAATAAAATACTGGAATCAAAGAAAGAGAGTTTAAAGTGAACCCTTCAATATACTGTACAATTGAAACAGAACTACAGACTGCGGCCATAATAACACGACGAGTAAGGAACAATAACTTTATGCTTTAATAGAATTGAAAAGGATAAATCTTCGATGTGCCACATTGGAGGCTGGTGGCACACAATTAGGGGTGGAGGGTAGCCGAGTACAGGTGCCGTCCAGGTATGTCATGCAGTGTTGTAGACTGTAGCCACATACAGGCCGACTGAAGACAAGATGTGGGCTGTAGAGTCTGCCGAGTTTCCTTTGTGGCTGAGATGCTCTTTGCTGTACGTTTGTCGCGCTGAGGCAGGAGATGGGAGGAGTATTTACGTTGGTGTCACTGTCTGTTGTTGAGGTCGTAGTGGGACAGAGAGAGAAGCGTCTTAACCTCTCCCCGTCCACCGGCGCTTCTCTCTCAATACCGTCACTCTCCCTCTTGGATTATCCACGTATTCCTCCCTTCTCGTCTGAGTCTCACCTCCCTGGAAAAAGAGCACAATAGTTTGGTTGTACTGAGAAAAAGACATCCATTGTGCACGTGGGATTAAGAGACCCCAGGGGGCCTATAGAAAACATCTTGGAGAGAAAATGTGCGTGCTGCGATATCGACGGAGAAACGCAAAGCGGTGCGATTCACCAGACAGGTCCTAACACTAACGCTGAGAGACGGGGATTCGTTCTCAGTGTGAATCTTACTGTCCAACAGTCGTGATCCTCTATATCAGTCGTTTTTCAAACCTTTTGCTTCCAGGGCTCCACTGCACAAAACATGTTTTCTCTCCCCTCTTTGTGCTGCAAATGACGACAACTCAATTAGTTGTTCTTATCTATTGTCGACTAAGTAGCTACGGACGCATTTTTACGTAGTCTTTTGATTTTGTGTAATGTCTTGTTGTAGTTCGTGTGAATATCGTCTGCGGTGCGTGTGTTTCCTGCGTACCTCACCCCTGCAGAGGGGCAGCGGGGGCTCCTGAGCAGTGGAAGTGGACGTTTTGCCACCGGCACTCCCTGCGATGCCATACCCTGGTCTCCTCTGATTGGCTGGAGCGGGGGTGGCCCTGCCCATCCACAAATTGTGTGAGGCGGATGTAGGCGATGCAAGCGGCATCGTCGCCGATCATGTGCACGTGAGGGTTCAAGATGGTGGTGTGGATGGGCTTGCTGTTCTTGGAGAGGTCTGACAGGGGACAGGGGGGGGGCAAAAAGAAGGATGCCACTTTAGAATTTAGTTCTACATTTACCACACCGATAACTCGTTAAGTCACTAACTATTATTTAAAATGCAGTCTTACGATTGTCGAAGTAGAACCTGTGGAAGTCCATTCCCTCCACCAGGTTGCCCAGTCCCTCAGGCTCAAATGAGGTCAGACCAGGGTCGCAGATCTTCCTGTAGAAAACATGCACATTCAGGACAGTATATTACCCCCAGTCCTCTAATAGAGGGACAAAACACATTTTCACCACTTCAGATAAACAAATTCAGAGTTGGAGATCTTTAGTATTCAATTTACAAACTAAAATCGTACGTCTTCCCACAGCGACATGCATGTAAATAGATGAGCTTCCCGTTTGGTGGTAGGATGTGTGCTGTACTCACGCATAGGCCTCAAAGTCTCCATTGTTGACAGCTTCGATAAGCTGCTCTGTGATCTTTATGATCTCCTGTTTGCGAGCTACAGAGAGAGACAAGTACACCGTGAGAACAACAAAGTATTTCCATTCCACTTGACAATTCACTTACATAACATTACATAACTAACACACACACACACAAACACATTATTAACATACACACTGAGGGTGACAGTCAATCACCTAAGAGCTTGTTACTAATTTCGCTGTCATCTGTCTCTCTCATCCATTGATTTCTAGTGGCATCCCCTCTATGGCACGACACACACCAAAACTACTTCCAAGCAAAGGAAGGGTTACGTGGCGTGGCCCAGCGGTGAAGTCTACAGCGCCATCCACAGTACAAAAACCTCCTCCCAAGGAACATCATACCCAACTGATCCTCACCTACACATGTCCCTGCTCTCCCCTCCCACTGTCCTGTTCTTCAGCTCTGTCTGTGGGAGGTTGGGTGAGCTCACATGCGCTTCTTGTCCAGGTCCTTTAGATGAGGCTGACTGTGACCTTCTGCCCTCGCTTCCTCCCTACACTGAAGCCCAGCAGGAGGGCTCTGTCTGTCTGTCGCTCTGTCTGTCTCTCTCTGTCTGTCTGTCTGTCTCTCTCTGTCACTTTCTCTGTGTCTCTCTCTCAAACACTGGATACACTTTCTTATTTCGTCTATGTCTATCTGTATCGTCCCTCACATTGCCACAAAATAAGCTACAGGAGGCTCCCTATGTGTGTGTGTGTGTGTGTGTGTGTGTATGAATCCCACCTTTCACATCTTCCTCCTCAATAGTGGTGTTGCTGCTGTCAGATGATTCCTGCATGTACAGAAACACAGACAAACATGTCAGTTACTGAGACAAACACATACACAGACATGCATGCACACACACACGTTTCTGTCATGAAGTCCACAGCATGGTGCTATGTAACAAAATACAGCACAACATGAACATACACTTCTGCATGTGACTCAGTAGCACACTGGCACAATCTGGTATAACAGCTCGACAACACATAACATTTAACCACTGTTACATATGGTCTGAACATGGGATGATCATTCATCTGTAGCATTCCCATTGATCTGAGCACAGAGGGGCAGCATAAGAGAACAGAGACCTCTCAGCATCTCTCTCTCTCTCTCTCTCTCTTTCTCTCTCTCTCTCTGTCTGTCTCTGTCTCTCTCTCTCCCATGCACAAATATGGACAGATGCACACAGAAATACATATTCAATAAAATACACACATCCTGCAAAAAAACAGACCTTTTCCAATTACAGCTTAGCCCACACAGATAGAGAAACAGAGTGAAGACAAGAATGACAAATGACAAGAAATGGTGGAGGGAGGGGAGTACGATGTACCTTGATCCCATCCACAGGATTATAGATAACAGTAGTCTGAGGCTCCTGGAGGAAGATGGAAAGAAAATGAGGAGAGAGAGAGAAATAAAAGAGAGAGCGAATGGTTTGAGATGACAACATGAGGGACGGGTTTGACAGACAAGATCGATAGAGAGAGAAACGGGAGTAGTAGGTGATCGAAAGAGGAAGAAATTAGCGAAAGAAGTCAATTCTGAAGAGGAAGAAAATACTGATTGTGATATGATAAAGATTAGAAAGAGTTAATGGTAGAGAAGGGTTATAAGAATCCCCAGAGTGAAACATCACTGCTATGACTGATCTATACCAATGCGCGCACACACACACACACGCTCACAAAACCTCTTAGTTGTACAACAAATACATGCATACTTTAAAATAATACAGAAAGTCATAGCAACAAATATCCCAAGACCATATCACTATGACAGGGCCCAGAACTACACCCCCCACCCCTCTCTCTCTCACACACACACACACACACACACACAAATACTGCATTTGGATACCGTACGTACCAGTGCAGCAGAGGGGGTGTTTCCTTTAGGGCTGGTGACTGTGTTGTTTGTCTGGGGCTGTGCAGAAAACACAAAGGGCTAAATGAGAGCACAACAGGAATGGTGAGAGGTGCCGTCTTCAGATGGTTGTAAAGCGGTTGTTAAACACAGTTAAGAATAAAGGCAGTAATCGAGCGCTCCATAGACATAGAACCAACAGAGTGCAGCCATCCAGTTTAGGGGTTGTTCAGTGCTAGAGCGCGGGTCAGCCAATGAGCAGAGATACCATGCTGGCAATGTAAGAGTTTCCCCACAACCTGACTACAGCATAACTATTAAAAAAAAAAGAGAAAAGGCTTTACAGTAGAAATTAATGATGTCCGTTTATTTCCATCTGCAGTAAAACCCAAATCAATACCTTGTTTTTATAAGCACCCCTATAGACACGATCAATAACTCCACTACTTGTATGACAACATGCATAAACACACAAATGCAGGCACAGCAGACCGGATGCACGCTTGAAACCAATGAACTCTGTATTCCCTCCCATCATTATCTTCCTCAGCAGCGATGCCTGTAACTGACTGATTGTGTAGGACTGAGGAAACAAAACAGGCACAGAAATTGAGGCCAGGACGGGGAAAAGACTGAACGTATGAGAGAGAAAGAGCAGTAAGAGATGTTGAGAGAACACTTGCAAATAACTATCCCTTATATTTCTGGGTGAGCACACGTAGAAACTTAGCTTGGATCTTAGGGGGTTGTGGGTGGGGGTGGGGTACCTCATTGGGGTTATCGAGTGGATATTTCTGGTCATATGTGATTGGTTGAATTTGGCCCACGACATTACATTACATTACATTACAGCATTTAGGAGACGTTTTTATCCAAAGCGACTTACATACATTACATTACATCATTTTAGGAGACGCTTTTATCCAAAGTGACCTACGTGTCATACCGTTGGCGGAGGCAGCCATGCAAGGTACCAACCTGCTCAACGGGAGCAATTTGGGGTTAGGTGTCTTGCTCAAGGACACTACGACAGATTTTTTCCCGGGAGGAGCTGGACTCGAACCGCCGACCTTGCAGTTGCGGGGCGGGAACTCTACCTCCTGAGCTACTGCCGCCCATCACACCATGCACCACACTACACCCAAACACATATACTTGCATGTCTTTTTGACTGTGGGAGGAAACACACCTCCACAAGAATCAACAGTCAGTCCACACCAGCTCTCAACATTGCTCAGAAAGGTGCGCATCTAATACTAGTTATCATTCCTTCCTCGTTTTGTGAAGAACCCAAATGAGGTCGTTTGGTTTGAGTTTGGTCCAGACCGAGTGAACATCTAGCAGTGATGGACGCTGCATCCAAAAGAAGGTTAACGTTGCTTGCACGTCTTTGTCTGGCAAACCGAGACAGGGTTTTCATTTGCATCCAGACTAAGTAGTTTTAACTACTTTTTCAAAGTAGCTTTAGTGAACCAAACTATGTTTCTCCTGAGGGCAGCTCTGCTGTAGTTCAACTTCCTCCAATATAAAGTGGTAAGTGGTAGCTTGTAAAACTATAGTGTCAAAGTTTCCCCAACACTGCTAATAATGCACTGTTTTGCTTCATATGCACTTCAAGTAAAGTATGATACATTTTTTCTGAGCTTGTTTTGAGATACCATTTTACTATTCCCATGTAGCCATTATGTTATAGTGCCATTACCTAGCTCATGGAGCCAATCATCCGGTTTACTATTAATAATACAGTCCTTGTATTTCACTTCACAAGCAGTTTTTCCATTATGGCAAGTTTTGAAATAATAGAATCTGCTTCAGGAGATTGCATTTAACCCTTTTATTCAATTGTCTCGCTATTTTGGGCCACTGCTGTCTTTGTAGTCCAAACTTTGTTGTACACCTCTTTTTGGCTCTACCTAATATGCAGTCCCGCAAACAGCCAGCAAATGGAGCTATATTATAACTAGACGGATTTTACGAGGTTCTCTGCCGCTACTGCTGCTATAAAATAAAATATATAAAGTATATACACTACAGTATTTGTTTAGCTTAGAGAAGACAAATTTCCTTGCATTTTGAAATATTTGTTAACCATTCCATGAGTTTAAAGGACACTGATTAAAAAAATATTGTAAAATAAAAGGTAATTTAAATTAGTGGAAAGCTGAGGGTCTGGGGGGAATTTGGAGTGAGCAATTGCCACTTCCCTTTTAGCTTGGAACGCCCACATACCTTCCCAGGGGGGGGAAATATCAAATGACCAGTCCGAATAAGTAGAAGGGCACTCTGCACATACATTTTGCCAAAGGGCCACCACTGAAAAGAGCAATGATCTTTTTCACAATAAGCATTACTATAAACAGACATCTTTAGGGTCTATGGTTCAAAATAGTGAACTTGTCCTTTAAGGATGACAAAGTAGTATATTACAGCTGTTATATAACTTGATTTTAACTCTGATTACAGATAGATATGAACCTGCTTGGTCAGAAAACAATTGCATATTCCCAGGAGATTGTTGGAAACTGTGAAGAGTGTGTGTGTGTGTGCCAATGCTTCTGCAGGAATACTGAAATAGCTCCAGGGTTGTGTGCATCTCTGTGATGTCAGGATACAGCATGGGAAGAAACTGAGATTATGTAATATTATTATGTATTATTATTGTCTTTTAATTGATTGAAGACCTTTGCACAATTTTCATTGCATACTTTGACCAAATTAAGCATTTATTATTCTGTTGTTGTTTTATAATAGGCCAATACTAGAATGAATGAATGTTAATTGAGTGGTACTTGGATGGGTACTCGTATTGGCCGATCTACATAATAAAGTACTCGGTTCTGAAAAATTGGCATCTGTACATGTCGGAAAAGATTGGGGCAGATAATTTCAAACAGTTTTCACTTCCACTGGGCCTTAAAGGACAATTTGAATGCGGCATCTTGGGACAATTTCTGTTAATAACCTTTTTTTTTATATCAGAAGTATTATCGTATGTAATATACTACAGTACCTGAGAAAGTCACAGCACCGTTAAACTGTTGGATGTCCTTTTGATAGAATAATAAAAGAATAATGAAAGCATTTCCCTAACGCTGACACCAGAAAACAATAGGAGTCGGGACAGTGTGAGGGCAGCCAAGAAGAAAAAGAGGAAACAAAGCAAACAAGAGAAAGGGAGAAAGGGAGAAAGGGAGGAAAGGAGTGGAGTGAGGGAGGGTGCAAGACGAGAAAAGCTACCTTACCTTGACATCAGCCTTCTTGTTTAGGAGACTCTTGGCTGCTGTAGAGAGGCAGAACGAAACTCCCTCAGATGGAAGTACACATGGAGTACATGCCCAAAGTGCTCTAAAACACAACTACAGACACACGATAATGCATGCATGCGCTAAAATGTACCTGCTCATAAAAGTACTTGATATCTTCATTTTACCCCCCAAAAAATGCAAAACTCACACACACACATACAGTGGCAATGCTTATCTCCCCCATCCCTCCCCTTTACCACCCTTCAGGGGAAAAAAACCATGGCAACAGAATTTATCCCTCCCTCTGAAAACACCCCTCCCTCCTTCCTGTAAAAAGACATTAAAAACCAACGCATAAACACACACTGAACATGCACATCCAACCAACTGGCACCTCCTAACCCTGATCCATTGCCCAAAGCATTAGATAAGCAGAGGGCATCAGGGATGTGAAAAAATAAAAAAATCCATCTAACTGATTCACCATATAATCCAAACACACACACACACACACACACACATACACACATATAGAGGGGGATTAGAGGTGAAAGACCATGAGGAAAGTGGAATGCAGATGCAGGTATGCGATGATGGGTTTGTTAATCTCAAGAGGTGTAGTTCATTGATAGGTGGGATACTGCAAATGGAGCAGTGCGCAAAAAAAATGCTTTAGTGTACAAGGCCATAAGTACAAATACAGTCATCCAAACGCCAAAAAGTATGTGTTTTGGTCCTCATTCCAGAAAGCTGGGATATATAGGCTTTTTAGTCAGGAAAACACACACACAAACATACACACACACACACCATCCTCTACAACTGAGATGCTACTGTATAACACCAATGCTGCTAAAATGCTGTTCTTAAATGATTAAGAAGGAAAGAGAAACACAGAGACGCATCTCAAACCTCCCTCACATTTAGCACATCCCTTCCTCCAGCACATCTGATAACTCAGCCTACTACCCGTAATATCCAGCCACCTACATGCCAAACAACGATGGGTCTCCTAAAACCCCCCAGGGCATGTGACTGTATTGCACAACACAGAAACCCTAACCCACGACAGCCAAAGACGTCTAAACAGTAATACCCTCTGCTCCCACATGTGAGATGAGGCTGCTTACCTTGACAAACATTTCAGACGCATTGGGGAAAGACAGAGAGATTAAAACAAGCTACGGGATAGAGGGAGTGTGTGTGAGAGAGAGCAATGGCCCATGTGACAGCTACTGAGCGGTGGAAAAGGATGCGAGGAAAGGATAAAACATTTGAGAGGAGAAGGGAGGAGAGGTTAAAGACCAAAATTCTGTGAGAAGATATGTTAGGATATGAATAACTGTACAACTAAGAGAGTAAAAGAGATGAGGCTACCTTGTTCCACTATGCCAGAAGTGGTTCCAGCCACGGCACTGATGGCAGCGGGGGCTGTAGTCTGCCGACCCACTGAAACACAAAGACAGGAAGAGAGAATGAGTCGGTAAAGAGGAGAGGAAGAAAAGAGACGTTTGACTCGTGTAGCAGCAACTATATTTACTTCGCTCTTTTTCTAACAAAAGGCCTAAGTGTGTATGTGCATGTATACGTGTGTAGGTATGTATTTGTGTATATGTATACTATATGTGCGTATATGTACGAAATGGTCACCCCTCACCCCATTTCCCTGTCACTATTTTATTTAGATTTTTTTAAATCTCCAAATTGCTGACCTTTTACCCCTTAACAAGGGCGACATCATATCTGACCTTCAAGATGTATACATACTGTAAGATGGTGTGAATGTAGATTAACATGACCCATGATACCTAAACAAACAAATACACCAGACTGAACAAAATAGCAATGTCAGTGCAAAGCAGATACCGCTATTGTGTGAAAATGATTACAACATGTAACAGGGTATATGGAAACACAATAAAGATTGTTCACAGAAAAATGTTCACTTCTCTACTTTCTGATTTATCAGGTCTTAATCTATTTGATCTGTCATCGGAGATACAGGGTACAACTGGCATCAAACATAGTTAAGAAGAAGCACACTGTTACGATCCCGCCTGGTCTTCCCTGTCTGCCCTCTGCTGTTGCCCGTTTAGGCCAGCAGAGGGTCCCTGTGTGTTTCCCATGTGCCCCTTGGTTCCCCAGCTGTGTCATATCGGGTCATTATCCCTGGTGTGTATATAGTCTCTGTTTCCCCGTCGGTGGGGTGCTGGGTTGTTAAGTATGTTAAGTTTGTGAAGAATGATATATATGGTTTCTCTTCGTGATTCCTAGTCTGCATGTTTCTTGTGCATGACTCTATATTCTATTCTGTACTGTCAGTTCATCAGTGCAATCTGATATTATCTGGTTTTATTGCCTTTATTGTTATTCTTAGTCTTTTAAACTGGTCCGTGTTTTTTTTTTTTTTTACTGTCTTTATTATCTTGATTGATTGATTGTACAGCACTTTGGTCAACTCTGTGGTTTTTAAATGTGCTTTATTCATCAAGTTGGATTGGATTGGATATGACTACTTTATTCACATTTATGATCATTTGTCAGATTACTTTTGATCCCCTAAAATGGGGGATCAAATGTAATATTGGACAAATTAACATACTGTGGCAGACGTAGGGAGTATAGGAGGGGAAAGGTAAAGGAGGGGCGGTACGTGCCATTCCCTGCATGGGAGGTGAGGCCAGAGATGGGAGACAACTGAGGAGATTAAGAAGATCGGGAAGGGCCAATTGGGGAAGAGTGTGGCAGGGGTTAAAATGAGGGAGTAGCGCAGGGGTGTGTGACCCATGGGGGGAGTAGGAGGAAGAGAGAGAGAGAGAGAGAGAGAGAGGGAGAGAGAGAGAGAGCGAGAGAGGGATGGGGAGAGAGAGCAGCGGGGCAGAGAGCAGAAACGATACTTTAATCATTTCTAACAAGAAGATATGTTTTATCTGACTAGAAAAGCGGTCTGACACAGGATAGGATAAGCTTCATTTAACTTGCATGTCAAACTAATATTAGACTATGTATGCGCGCTCACACACACACTTTAATTCAAAGAGTTATGTGAAGTGGAACACCCTATCAAGGATGTGCATCTTTTTTCTTTAATGAAAAACATTCCTAGGGCCTTTTTAACAGACAATGCCATTATCGAGGCCAGCAGCACAACACAGGGACCTTTAATTCTCTTAAGCAAACCCCTGCCAGCTCCAATTAAAATCCAGGCCACTGTATTATGCATCTAAACTGACCTCATTTGAACCCTTACCCTTGAACTTTAACCTCTTTGACACAATCTCCAAAAAGTAAAGTAGTTATTTTCCATTTGATGCCAACAAGTTCAAAAATGCATAATGGCTAGGCACAGATTGTTTTATGTGCGTATTCTGAGAAGAAGAATATCTGTCCTCCGAGTTGCTGCCGTTATTTCTTTATGCTAAGAATGTTCTGAATGAGGACTTTCACACATGATTGAACAAATACATATTCATATGTATCCTGCTGTCTGATGACAGTCTGCAGAAAGACTCTCAATCTGTACCTTCCAACATGTCAGTCACAGTCAAAGCGGCTGCAGACCACCCCTGCTGGCTGCACCTGCCAGAAAACACCGGCTCTGTTTGCAGAACTCTGATTGACGCACCGATGTTGGTGCTGCTAGTGAATGTGTGGCTGCCATGATGTGTTTCCCCAGAAAACACCCCCAGAGGTGTGAAGTGCAGTACGTAGTCATGAACAGGTTAGAGCGGTGTGTGCGTGTGTGTGAGAGAGAGAGAGGGGGGG
>OMOT01016767.1:1357-12204 GCA_900312575.1 Acanthochaenus luetkenii | reverse complement strand
CCAAAATGAAGACGGCAAGCTGGCTCGTGTGGATAAAACCGTGAAACTAGCTTAGCCATGTTTGAGGAGAGCTAACGTTGCTAACGTTAGCCAAATTTAGCGACAGCTACAGGTTCGGCGAATGAAGATGGACTGGAGCTAACCTGGAGCTTATATACTATCAAGGATTATTGACTGTTTGTGGAACATATGAACTTGGATTACGTGGCCAGAGTCGCATCTTTGAAAGAACGACGGGGCAAATCCAGCTATAAGTGAGTAGCTCCTTGGTTTGGAGCAGAGAAACTGATGAAATGATATTGAATCTATTGCCCTACATGCACTTCGAACAATCAGAAGGGGCCGGTGAAATGTATTTTGATGTTTTCCAAACGCTTATCGCTTAACGTGTAACGTTGGTACTGTAACGTTAAGCCTCGGTTAGGAGACCGTAAGTAAATACTGTATAGGCCTAACGTTAGTTTTTCCCCCTCATGAATTATTTAATGTGGGACACTTTCAGTGTACTGGTGTGAATATTTACGTCTATTTGTTGACAACTTTCCCACTTTTGCGTTAAAATGATAATCTGACGTGCTGGCCGCCCCACCTAGCGGAAAAGACACGACACGCCACTGGTTTCCAGCCCTCATTGTATTATCCTACGTGTTAATCCCCGCCCATCTCGTACCCCCGATCAAGCAGTTTAAAACTATTGAAAATACTATTTCACTCAGATCATGGCCCTCTCCTCCCCATGTCTTTCTTTTCACCCTGCAGCATCTGCTCCGTCTTAACACTAGAATGGCCGACAGCATCAGATACGTTGTCAATTACAGAGAAGTATGCTTCAAATAGGCTAAACTTTCTGAGCCTCTCTTTTCTCTCGTACTGTAGTATCTGCTCTGCTTTAATAACGGCCCACGATATGAAAGAAATAGCTTGAGACAAGGAAACGACCACCAGCCACCAGATGAATGGTGATGGTTGTGACCGGTAACCGAGCGTCTCATTCTATTCTAAAATCTCTTTGGCTGGTGAATGTTGAGGTTTATGATCCACCGTATTTTTGCATCATAAAGTTGTTGCTTGTAGATGCCTATTATCCACATAGAATTTGCTCCGTTTGCCAATTCTCATCTAAAAGGAAGGCAGTATTGGCCACAGCAAAATGTTGCCCATGTATCATAAGCCATGATATAAGTAGTACAAGCAGTATTTTTTTATTTTAAATTGTGCACATGCTCAAATACACACACAAACCAATGTGTATTGCAAATGAAAACAAAGACAATAACTAGGTGTTAATTAATTTGTTATTGTAAACTGAAATAAAAAGTTAAAACTACACTAAAAACTGAACATAAACTATCTTGTCCACTTGTAAAACTAAAGCAAAATAAAAAATACACATGAAATGTTTTTAATTTGTATCTTTTGGTTTACATGTATGTGCAGTGTAAAAAAGATGAATGGATTATGGGTGGAGAATTTTGAAGTGGTCCCACCTTTAAGTTAGTTGAGGATGTATTGAAAAATGAATGTAAATAAAAGAATATGATTTATTGTTTGTATTACACAGTACAAATACACAAACACCTGTTCTAAACATCTTTAAAACATACCAAAACTAGAACTGAAACTGAAAACATTTGCAAACTTTTTTAACTCTACTAAAACGACCAAACCCACACAGAAAACAAATTAAACTGAAATCAAAATTAAAATATAAACTACACACAAATTCAACACAATAATGACCCTGACACAAATGCACACTGTGAAACATCACTTTATGACACACACTTGTTGCCCTGAGACTTAATCTAATCTAATGATGATTATTTATAGCCCTTTTATACAAGCATGTCTCAAAGACTTCCACTGACCTTTGTGTGGTTCCCATCAGGTTCAACTGGACTGGAGAGTGTGAGTACATTGCCACTGAAGGCTGAACTGGACCGTACTGGGCTGAGAAATACTGAACTGGTCTGTAGTGGTCTGGTTGCAGCCCAGGTTCAGACTGTTGAGCTCTACAAAACCGATTGAGTCAGACTGCACCATGTGTTAGCTTCATTTGTAAAGTTAAAACTAAAAGAAAATGTGTTGTGGGTAAAACATGCTACTGTCTGACTCGGACTGCCTGTGATAATATGTAGTTTACATTTCCTTCATCTCTAGATACAGGGGCAATCACAGCATGTGAGAGGATCAGTACAAGTTAGAAGCCCCATAGACTACCACAGAGTTAGTGCCATCTACTGGAAAAAGAGGTATAAGTGCAACGTGTGTTCACCTTAAAACTCACACTTTGGTGCAAATAATCATAGTTAGGAACTACAGTATTAATGACTACAATCTAATACATGATAAAAACTGTGTGAGCCAGATTTCTAGGTTTGTGAATCAACCACATCCATGTTCAGGGTTCCTGCTAATTTTTCATAAAAAACTACAATATTTTTCCAGACCTCTATTTCTTGAATGGATTTGTAGCTGTTGATCGCTGTTCAAAATGACGCATCCTGATACTGGATGGTTATTGGCTGTCAACAAGGCCATATCACTCTATAGCGGAAGATAATGGGAAATGACCGTGGGTCTATACAGGACAGCAGTGGTCGTGTGTATTGGTAAAGAACAACATTTGCTTCACATGTTTCTAAATGACCAAGTTAATTTTCCACACTCCCCTGACCTGTGCAGGAACCGTGCTTTCTGTCTGTGTTTTGCAAAGTTTTGTCATCTGTAAAATTCCTTTTGTCATTTCCTTTTCACAATGCATTTCAGTAGTTTGGCTAGGTACTAGGGTCATGATACAATTTCCTATACATGTGTGTGAAGTAAGCCGTAAGTAAACAACCAAAGTAGCATAACTGGACACACAAGGTTTAGGATCTTACACTACAGCTCCCTTAGCATTAACCTTCATCCTCCGGATTCCACTTGGCAGCACCTCAGTAAACCTGAAAACCAACAACAAAAAAGCAACAGACACAAGGGATGCTTTGCATCATTATGTACAGCGGTTTTATTTGTGATTTCTGCAAAACGTTATCAGTATTTTATTACATACACTCCATGTAATCAATGCACAATGGATCAACTTCAGAGAAGAAGAGTAAAAAGCAACCGACACAAAAACAGGCGGTGATTTGACCATGAAGAGAGACATTGAATATGGCATGTAAATAATAACAGTATTCATTGTTATATAGGGCTATTGATGGCGCCATCAATGCCATGGCAACCGTAAGCTGAAAAGACATGTTTCCGATAGAAGCATTGAGGTTTGGTGAGTTTTACTGCATGGTGGTGTTCATGTGTAAAAGTCCTTATCTTTTTTAAATGTTATTCTCCTAATGAAGAGAATGTCATGCTATGGGAGGTCACAGACTACTAAAATGAACAGACAAATCTAAATATTTGGAGAGCACTTTTTAAGAATTTTCATTACACTTTTGAATGAGCACTACAAATAATTTCAGATATCACCGGAGTCGGGTGAAAGCCTCTTATCTACTAAATGTCAACTTTTCAGGAATTAAGGATTTTTGGATCGACTATCATGCATTTGTGAAGCTACTCAATGGGTTTTGAAAGGGTTTTAAAAGCCCGAGGGTCATAAAATGTAAGGCACCATGAAATCCTTCAATTCAAGTAGAAACGGGAAAATTACTAAAATGGGAGTCAAAAGGTTTTCACCTGACAACAGCAATATCACCTTTTTTGTTGTTGTCTAGGCTAAAATGAGACCACATAGGGTTTAAAAGTAAAGTTTAGTAGAAGTCTGTGTCTTAGACTGCGTCTCCTGGGGTATATGACCAAAACAATTTGAAAAGCATCATCTCTGGAGCACATTGTTTATATTTACAGCTGTTAATGCATTGTTTAAATATGTAATTATGTATTTACTGCTTGGTCTAAACCTGGGCACACAGCCAAAAAGATCCTGGGCTGTATGAGAGCTAAAGTGTAGACATTGGAAATGACATCTAGTGCTCAGTGAGGTATGAATGGGTCAAAGAAAAAGAAGAGAAAAAGCTAAAAACACTGGGTGGCATAGGGCTTGGCAGCTGGATCAGTAATGTTAAAGGGGCTTAGCCTTGTCCTGACCAACTTCACATTGACTGATTTGAAATGTTCTGTGTTGCTGCAGCAGATTGACAGTGATGCAGCACAAGCCAAATGACCTTGAATGCATTCATTTTCTTTAATCAGGTAGAATTAAGGGCCAATTTTCATTTAAAAGCCAGTCGAGCAAAAGACCTCAACGGGGACAAGTGGGTGTCGATTCAACTGAAGAAACGTAGTAAATCCTAGCCGGACATGCAACTCTCAAAAGCAAGCTGCTTTTGACTCCTACAACAAATACGACTGATTCACTAAGTTCAACTAACAAATAAGGGTGGAAACGGAGACGAGAGAGAAAACTAGCAACTGAAACTCACTGAAACGGTCTTAATATCAGCAATAAAAAGAGAGATAATCCTTTGTTCTGGTTTAAAACCCCTGATATTGTCCCAAAATAAGGCTGCAGGTTCTAGGCACAGCAAGGTACAACTGAGCTGAGCAATATGTGCACGATAAGTGCATCATTGGCAAAAACTGCTGGTGAGGGAGAGAGAAGTGCACACGTGACAAGTGTGCGTTTTTTGTGTGTGTCTATTTTAATGTGTACTGTGCAGTGTGTGTCTTTTTTCAATCAGCCAGTATGTGTGTGTTTGCCTGTGAGTGCAGTTGTGTAAGTGCATGTGTGTGTATGAGCAAACACGTTCATAGAGGTAGCAGAGAAATGTAGTCGGAGCCACACAGGAGTTTCCGATGACAACCACCCGTCTCTCTGATCCAACCAGCCAGTAGAAAAGCTGCCATTTTACCGGTCTGCTCTTCTCCAGCATTTCTCTACACTACCAAGATACACTACTCCTTCAGCAACTCAAAAATGCCATGTGTTCATAATTGAAAAAACAACAACACTATCCTTTTAAACGGGCTGTAAGTCAGTTTATAACAGTGGGCATCACTTTTTTTCTAATGGTGGAGGCCTTAAAATGTAAATTAAAATACATTTTTCATATCATTCTTTTCCCTAAAGGCCACAGCACATGGACAAGATGTTGGGGCAATAAACCACTGGACCATTTCCCAAACATTTTGACTTACTTCTTCCTTAAAGCACACTGTTACTGCAATATAATTAGTCCGATTCTCCAATAATTATCCCAGATGAAGGCGATAATCCCTATTGTCCACTGCCTCAAAACGTTGTCCATGCATCACTGCCTTCAGGTCAATTAAATATCAAATAATTTAAACAGCTAGATTAATTGGATAGTCATAAACTTCAACTACAAACCAATCCAAATATCTAATATATCCTTAACCTTCCATAATGCTGTGGATTTCCAAAGCTCACGACATTTGCAGTTTGATTCTGCAAAAACTATCAATCAAGAGCAGACTATGATAACGCATATACCTTAAGAGGAGCTTATCTGCTGGTAGCTGAAATGTGATTCCTATCATATGCTTTGTCGATATAATACCATAGAGTGATCGATATAGGCTTGGTGTGCCATTCACAGCACGGTTTGTCTGCATGGCTTCTGAAAACAGAGTGAGAGCATTATTTGTCCCTAAAACAGGAAATAGGATCCCAATGTTACAACCCTTATCAGGCAATTGACGAAAGCAACAACTAGAGACAAAGCAAACCTACGACACAGGTTGCAAAGCGGCGCTAACTGAGGAACACCACGACGTTCAAGAGTGTTACGTACAGGCCACAGCTGGTGGTTTAAGCCCGGAGCACTTGGCAGAAAGCCATCTGGACAAACCCAGAAATGACCACTAGATTTTACATAGTGATGGTGGACACCTGTTATCAAACTCTACTAACTTGCACAGTCGTGTACAAACTTGTGCAGTCACCACTCCCATTATCTGAGTCTGTATGAATGAATGCAGAGACCGTCATTTCTAATCTTTGGACACTTGTGTAAAGCTGAAAGCATTTGCACAGGCATAATCAGGGGCTTTCTCACTGTGCTACACCAACCCTGCACGTTCAAAGGGACCAGAGAGAAGAGGCGGCTCCGTGGAGTCCTGTCAGACAGAAACTACTAACAGGTCCTACGGCTAAGTGAAGTGGCATTTTACTACGACTACAGCGGTAGGTGTTTTGAAGGCATCGCTAAACACAAAGAGGAGTGGCGTCATATTTTTGGATTACTGTTCATATCCACTATAGGATGTAACTCATATCCCATACAACATGAACTGACAGAGAAAACATCAGATCTGTGTCTCGTGCGAGAAAAAAAAGTTCAAAAATTTCAGAATTGTGACAATTTCAGCTGCAATGTGAACGGAGCCTTAGTTCCATGCAGAGGTTGGAGCATGCATAAACACACTTCAGTGGTAAGGTGCCGCTAAAGTGGGCCCTGATTTACTGACAAGCTGCTCTTGATTTGGAGGCTTATCTTGAGATTTGTTGAGGTAAAACTCTTCCAGCATTTGAAGAGAGACAGAGATAAACAGAAATATATAGACAAAAAAACACCCAAAAAATGAAATTAGTGTTACGAAACACAATCATGCTGCGATTTAAAAAAATACAAAATTACATATACAGTATACATACTGTATATGTAATTTTGGAACGGAACGGAGAGGTAGTATGTTTTGGTTAAATGCAGCGCCAAAGCTTAGCAACACGTCCTCTGTCTGTACAATACAGGAGAAATTAAGTGAGAGAGAAAAAAAGACAACAAAGGAAAGAGGAATAGAAACAAAACGAGTGAAAGCTTGAATCAGAAGAGTTGAGACCGAGAAAATATAGCACAAGAGAAATGGAGACAAAGCAAGTGAAGGAGAAAAACATACAGAGAGAGAGAGAGAGAGAGATGGAGAGAGAGAGAGATGGAGAGAGAGACTTAAGATACCCAGAGCGACGTTTTACATGTAGAAACATTGGGATCCACCCATATACTGATTGGTCTACTGGCAGTGATATCCTATCAGAACAATCTTCTGTACACATGAACTGGCAACTAGTTTACTGTATGATCACAGTAAAAAAAAAAAAAACACTGCAGAGGTTGCTGAGGAGAGCTATGTTGTGTGTGTGTGTGAGAGATTGTGTGTGTTTTTATGTTTGGTTCCCTTCTATCTATCCTGTAAATCAATGAGGTGTATGTTTCCAGCTGAGAGAGCTTTCTTTAAGTAAGGCTACTGAGGTGGAGCTGCTGACCTGGGTTGAGGGGAGGGGGGTCAGGGGGGAGAGAGACGGCAGCCATCTTTGGGTTCATTTGAGCCAACAGGTTGCGCCGTTGGACTTGTGCGGAGACTAGGAATCAGCTACAATCCTAACATTAACCTTTAGTGGGGAAATTACAAACCTGGGGCAAGGCGGGCGTCAGAAGGCCAACCTCAACACCGGTGAGCCTCTTGCATGCTCACTAGACATTACTTTCTTTAACCATTAAGAGTAGAACTTGAGAAATAGACTACTCTACTTGATGTCCAACAACATAAAAGAGCCAAAATGAGCCAGACATTTGACTCTCTGAACCCTTTAGATGGAGCACCGGCTTTCACCCCACCACCCCGCCCTGCATTACTTTTCAAAATGGTTTTGGATGTAGATGTTGTCATTATGAAAAAAGTCTTTCAACATGAGACCTATTCTGTACAAACACAGTGACTTATTTGTCTTTAAATCCGTTTTTTAAGAGCTGCGATGCGAGACAAAGAGTAGTGAGAAAAATAATATCACACTTTGGGAGGAGACATCTTATCAGTCACTACACACTCTGCCTGTAGAAGGTCTGCCTGTGGAGATTCGTTTAAAAAATACTTTCTCTCTTAATAGCTTCTATACAGATTCTACACAGTCGCTTGTGGGTTCAATCCAATGGTCAATGGACAAGAAGCCATTTCTGAATAGCAGGGCAACTGTCTTTTCACAGTCTGAAGTGACACGTCCAATTCCACAGCAGTCATTCAACAAACTCAAAATCCCATCGGCTCTTGGTGCGCCACGGTCTTCCCAAAGCGGAGCCTGATTGGCTGCTGAGTTAAAGCTATGAAGAGTAATCCTCCGTTAATTGGCTATTGCAGAAGAAGAGGCAGTAAGATGATTGGTTGGTGAATGAAGAGGCACACCCACGCCATTGCTGCAACAGTTTGCCATTGGCCAATTTCTGTCAGTCAGTTGAGGCAGTGTTAGTTCAATAAGGAGCATGAACACTTGATTGTGTTTGATGTCCTAATTCTGGCAAAGCGGGCATAGCTTTTTTTACAGAGCTGGGGACCGCCTTTCCATTGAGAATGAAAATATTTCACTTCACTGTGTTCCCTTCCCTTCGGGTTTTAGCTCCCAATGTAAGATGGCTGTATTGACAAGTATTTTCTATTCCATTAGAAACAGAACAAAGGGAGAATTCTCCCCTATCCAACCAAAAGAACAAAAAACTAACAAAACAAAACACTATTCCATATGCCATCACAGGTTAAATAAAAATACTCCATTCACTTGAATGTGAGGGAAGGGACAAGGTAAGAAGGGAAGGGGACATGTTCGTTTGCACTGGAAAAGGCTCCAGTCAACTTTGCTCGTCTCTGCTTGATTAATACGAGGTCCCAGCACAGCAAGCCAAGTGCTAGCTAGCCAGTAAACTCTGACACGCATTAAAAACAACAATCTTGAAATAGAGAGGAACAGATTTGCACCAAAATGAAAATGAAAAACATGGATATATAATAATCGAAAGCTTATAATTTGACCTCTGATAGAGAGGTACATCCATAAACTTGGAATGGACAGAGTGGACACTTCCCGGTATATTACGGTGATATATATTGTTGGGTACCTTCAAAATGGCTGCCCGAGGATTGAGGATGCTGACACAAATACGAGTGTTGTTTCATGTGTAGATCATGCACGAGACTCAGCCAGTTGGAATGCGCAATACAACCACCACTGGGAATGTTCAGCGAAATGAAGCCTTGCACTGGTAACACATCAGCTTTCTGAGTCCCATGTATTGTACCAATGCTCATTTCAGTGACAGCATCATCCAAACTAGGGTTAGACCAATACTGACCTTTTATTAATGATTGGATATTGGCCAGTCAGTGTCATCCACCACTAATATGATGGAGGTTCCTCCCTGATCTAGTTCCAGAGGTGTCAGTCTGTAAAACCAGTAATGAAACCTGCTTCACCCTGCCTTAATTTAATTAGTATGGCTTTCACTGGAGTTTTAGTGTGCCATGGTCTGAATGTGGGGGAAACATTGAATAACTGTAATTGTTTTGGCAGCAAAATTGTCAATTTTCAAATGATTGAATATCGGTCATGGGTAGCTTCAATCCCAAAATATAAGCATCAGTATCGGCCAGCTAACAGCCATAATGGTCGAACCCTAATCCAAACTATGGCAGTCTTCTTCAATATACCAAACAAATGACCACTCAGCAATGTTGACTTGAATA
The DNA here is from genome assembly GCA_900312575.1 of Acanthochaenus luetkenii. Classification (NCBI taxonomy): domain Eukaryota; kingdom Metazoa; phylum Chordata; class Actinopteri; order Beryciformes; family Stephanoberycidae; genus Acanthochaenus; species Acanthochaenus luetkenii. The sequence goes on along the minus strand of OMOT01016767.1, from coordinate 2,724 downwards.
GGATTGCCAATTCTGTCCATGCCAGTTGTGAGTACAACATTTGAAAAGAGTTACTCTTCTATTTGCATAAAGCACTGTATCTCCAGAGCATCTTGCCATCAACAATTTAATTATCTTAGTATTTTGCCTACTTTTAATTAACTATGTACAGACTTAGCAAGTGGTATTTACAAAGTTTGTCCACAAGGGGATGATCCAGGCCTGCAAGAGGGGACAGGAGATGAGCATGCGCTGTGTTGACAGGAAGTGATATGATATGTAATGATGTTGAAATTAGCAACCTAAACCTCGCTTATCTACACCTGGCTGGTGTGAAAATGATACAAACATTGCAGAAAAGTATGAGGCTTGAGTGTTAATATTCAATACAAAAACTATTTTCCATGATTGTGCCCTGTCGTTTAGAGCATTTGAAGGATTTCATTCCACTATATGCTATCGCTTTACCATCCATAGAATATCCTCTTTGCCCAGAAAAACAGAATGTAGCCATTTCATGGGTACATTCAGCTTCAATACTATTATATGATGAATTTTATGATCAGGTAAAGGAGGAGTTTTTAAAGTTTGATAGATAAGCTTGGGAATGAAACTCTTGTAGTACTCATTAAAAACATTTCAGTTTTAGCTTAGTTATACTGTTATTAGAATCACAGTGATGCCAAGAGCTTCAAAAACAATCTCTGTCTTATGATTGTAAGCTTACGCCACACACAACATAAACACCAAGTACACGACATCATCAGACAAACTTTTCCCTGAGGCAGCAGCAGACAGTTGGTTTCTATCCAACTATCTAGCTCTAACTGTCTTAGCAGCAATCTAACCAGCCAAACAAATATCTTGGATATTTATTATCCATGAAACATGACTGTGTGTGAGTGTGTGTGTGCGTCTGTCTGTCTACAAACTTCACAGGTCCATTAATGACAAAATCCAACACAGAAGTGCTTCCCTGTGCTAAACCCTCAGCCAGAGCCTGCACACCCCCTTGTGGTCCATCAATATTCTCATATACTGTACAAACATCAACAAATATAAGGAACCCTCAAACACATGTCATCGCCTTCCTGTATGTGTGCATGTTTGTCATTTGAAAGGTGAAACACACATATATACACACAGTGGAGGAGGCGCCTTAAAATCCTCTACATTTTACAGTGGATCACTCTATACTATTCAAACAACCATATTTTGCTCTCTTAAATATATATATATATATGTTTTATATATATATATATATATATCTTAGATGTATTATAGAGATCTTGTTGTGAACACGGTAATAATGGAATGTGTTGCCGCTGAGAGTCTGTGAGAGCAGGGGTGGAAGAAGACTCTCAGGCGGGATGCACAGCTATAGACCT
>OMOT01016721.1:4144-15158 GCA_900312575.1 Acanthochaenus luetkenii | reverse complement strand
GGTGCCTCCGCGCCGCGTGACAACGCTCGCTGGCTGTGCCCAGACACATAGTGTGAGGCCGGCGCAGTAGTAGATGTAGTACAACATGAGCTCACTTGTGGTTCGCGCCGGAACCGACACTAGATAACGCCGAGCGGCTGCATTACACAGACGATACGGGGACGATATGAGCAGCGTCCTCTGGTGATGGGACGAAAGGGGAGGACTCTCGTTGAGGGGACCCAAGCTGGAGACGGTCCTTGAGAGAGGCCCGCTGTACGGACGCTGTACTAAATGAGGTGGCTCGTTTTCTGGGGGGGGCCGATGTCGCATCTCGTCAGGGGTCCCAGAATTCCTAGCAGCACCCCTGTTCATCTGAGAATGTTGTGTAATTCTCAATCAAATCGGTTTAAAGTGGGTCGTAACTTTCCATAAATCCAGTTGTGATTTGTTGATCCGGTCTCAATCTGCCTGTAACAATTGACATTTTTGTCAGTGACGTCATTAACAACCTCGATCAAATATATATATATTGATACAGGAACATCTGAATTCCCACAGTGGAGTCCCTTTACGGTATGAAGACATTATGGCAGAGGAGCGTGACTATCTTCAATAATAATGAACTGGTCAGACTGTCTGGTTTGTGTGCTGGTTATCATATCATCAGTGGACGAGGACTGGGAAATGTGCAAGTGAACAGGGACCTCTAACGTCTAAAGGAGGTATTGCAAGCTGTTGCAAAGAGAATCCTGCATGTGTTGTTGCTCAAAGTAGATTTTATACAGCACCATGGTTACCCAGGATGAGGATGTCATGCGTAACGTGTGTTTGATGGCATTTGTCTCTCAAGAAGTTGTTCTTCAAAACAGAACAGAGTCTCTATCTCATGTGATTTGGGTTGCTCACCTGACTTGGAGCTTTGGACTTGGGACGCTTCACCATAACTGCACGGAAACAAACAGAGGGACATGATTTCAGGAGACAGGAAACCACCTCGTCTCACAAATGCGACATGTGGCACAGCATCTAAAAGTGTGATGAGCACAACGGGTTGTATCATCAATACGCAACGTGTTCATACGTGAAAGATGGCGTTGGTTTAAAGGTCCCTGTAACATCCCAGAAATAACCACGTCTCATCCAGTATGAAAGACCCATTGTGACCAGTCACACAGTTCAGAAAGTACATTTAAACAGCATTCAGACCAGCTTCCAGCCACAAAACGCAGGCTGAGCCAACGAGAGCTGGCACTTTCTGGAAAATGTGGGAAACGGCAGTCTTGGCAAGGAAAAACCCCCAACAATTTACAATTACTGGACTTTCCACCCGAACGTTCCTCCCAGCAAAGCCGAGAAAGACTCGAAGCAAAAACCGTCACAGTTAACTGCATCAGTCCAGTTGTCGTAAGCCCATCGCAGGCCTCCGGAGACCCACCGGGCCCACCTACCTGCCAGGTACCTCTCCAGGGAGGGCGAGGTGCTCTGGTTCCGAGCGTAGCAGCAGAAGAACAAGACCCAGACCAGGAGGGTGGCCAGGACCAGAACTAAGACCCAGAGGAGCTGGGCCACAGCTGGGTCAGTGAGGGCCCAGGCTGTCAGGGTATCCATGCTGAAGTCCACTTGTCCCCAGTAGAGCCTAACTATCTTGTCAAGTCTGCTTCCCTGTGTCTCGTGAACGGGTTTCCGTCCTCTCAGTGAAGCCACAGTGGCTGTAGCAGCAGGGAGAAGCAGCAGCAGCAGCAGCAATGGCAGCCACAGATGGGTACCAGCTGTTCCAGAAGGAGCCCTCAGCCCACGTCAGCCCTCTCTCTCTCTCTCTGTGTGCGTGTGTGTGTGTGTGTGTTGTAATTGACTGAGTCCTGGAAAACTGTGTGCGAGTGTGTGTGTGCGTAAGGAACACAGCTCGGAGGTGTGGCTAGGCGTTACAGCGAATGGCATAACCACCGGCCACTCCTGAGGTGACCGTCAGAAGGAGCAAGCGTACACGCACGGGACTCAGAAATGCACCTGGGGCACTTTCCCCTCCGCCTGAACACCTGGTCTGTGCAACCAGAGGGGGGCAGGCATCTCCAAACAGACGGGTGTCGTTCCTTTAAAGCCGTCCGCTATTTGAACCCTTCTGATATCAGCCAGGCGAGTCCTGTTGAGATCAAGGACGTCTCGTTTTAACCTGAGCAAAAACCACCAGACAGAACCACCGATGAACACGTTTCGTGTCCTAGAAACGGAGCACGTTCTGCTGGAACAAACCTGCTCACCTAACTGGTTTAAGGTAAATCCTGGTCCTTGAGGTTGCATGTCATTGAAACACTATGTAAATGTTGACTGGTTTCACCAGCAGTTTTACACAGGTCAAATATTGACTTTATGATATGGAGTAGGCAGTGTGCAGTGTAATTTATTATTCCCAAATAAGGAGTGTTGATAAGCATTGACTGACATGGTTACAATAAATAACACTACACACTCGAGCACAAGTGGCCAGTAACTTAAGTGTATATCTGATGCATATCCTGTCTCTTGTGAGTCACTGTCCCGATGTTTTCCATCCCGTTTGGTTTCCATACCAACGGCAGTATGACATTTCCAAGCTCTTCCCAAATGTGGCTCACTAGCTGGAGCCCAGGAGAACCAGATTAAGATTGTTATTCAGTTTCATTCATTTACGTCCTTGCTTTTACAACAAAAACTACAACGATTACATTCATGGTCAGTGGTAGAAACTGCAGGGTGGTAGAACTGACAGGAATGTTGGCTTGTAAACTGTTATAGCTCTCTGCAGACAGGATACACATAAAGTGTCAATAGTGCCACCTAGTGGTGAGTTGTGAATTAATACAGAAACGTTTCAATATGGATACAGCATCAAGGAAGGAGGTGAAAATATGCTTTATTTTACTGTTGATATGTGACATTTGTAATTGAATGGTTGATCCCACAGACTGGGTCAATAATCAAGAAAAGTTCACACTTGGATCTCAGACTTGAATACTTGTGATCACAGTAGAAATAATATCTAAACTGTAATACCAGAATTCAAAGAGGTTATGGTTAGAAAATAATTTCCAAATAAGCAAATAATGTAAAGGTCCAATTGAATCTGCAAGAAACATCAGGGTTTTGCTATTCAGAAGGTTTAGAAAAAGATAAATTCACGAGTCCAATATAAAGCCCAAGGAGTCTTCTTCATCCTGATTTGTAGTTTATTGGACGCCAGAGTCTGTAGCTGCCCAGGTTGGTGTCTGGGGGGGGAAATAACAAAAAAGAAAAACAATAGAGGAGCTATTAGAACATCTTGGCTCAAACTACATTATAAAGGCAACAACACTAGATACCCACCAACTGAAAACACGTTCCAGCTGCTCTTACAAAATGACTGATGGGACAAAAATAAAAATCTTGTGTTTCAGCATACAGTACAATTAAAATCAATGAGTAGAAAACCAATCAGTAGTCACAATTATTGACATTCCCCAAGTGGGAAGATTAATGAATGTGTAGGACTGCAGTCATTTGAAAAGGAGCGTTTTCCATCAGAGGGCAGTATCACAAAGGACAGTGACTAAACATCTGCATATACAGGACAGGTGACCAAGGGGGATCAATTGACTGAACACCAAGTACGCCGATACCGTTGTACATAACAAGCGTTTATTTCCACATTCTAAAAAAGACCGTCCCCAATGGCCAATATCGCCGCAGGGTGATACGTTTGAATCCCTCTGCAATATTTAGGGCTCAGTGTACCTCAATTTTGCTGTGGGCCACCTTCTTCTCAATGTCCGCTGCCAACATCTGGCTACGGTAGGACAGGCTCTTGGTCTTCTCGATCACCTGCTGGTATGGCGACACCGCGTTGTTGCCCATCACCACATGACCCTGAGGGACAATTTCAAAAATAAATAATAAATAATTATTTGAAAGGTGACTTTTAAATACCACAAACATAGTTCACCACTAGCTTAAACCCTGACAGGTCTGATTGTTGACGTAAGATTCTTCAGATTTTCAACTTTGAAACATTATTTACATGATTTTATACATTTCACAACCATCAGGCTCAAAGGACCGGTTAAAAGCAATACATAGACGTCAATTAAGTAATAAACATTATTTTATTAATTCCTGAGGGAAAACAGTTTTGGAGATAGATGATTTTTGTCTGACAACAGCAAAATATATAAAAATGGCAATATTACTATCCAAATAAGTAGTCAAAGTGATGTGGCTTGGCTGTGTATGCTAGACTGAGTGATTTGAAGCTCATCCTACTGAAGGTGGATCTCAGTGAATGCAGTCTCACCAGTTTAGAGTCGATCTTAGCGTCAAGTCTGGCGTTACGGATGAGGTTGACGATCCACCTCTCCGCCTCCTCAGGCGTCATGTTGAGCTTGTCTGCCAGCATGCTGAGAGGAGAGAGGGAAAGGGAGGTACAATTAAGTTAAGTACATATCCTTAGGGATAAACTAAAGCCATCAAAAGTACCCTTTTCACAGTTCACTGTTCAGTACTTGAAAAACTGGGAGGGCAAGAATAACATCTAAAACCGGGGAGTGCAAGTAATATTACTGCGAACATGAACTGTGCAGGTCTGGAAGTAGAAAAAGAAAAAAATGCATCACTTTTACTCGTCCTCTAAAGCTCTGTACCTGATGCTGATACATTGATGAATACGACAAAAGGTCTCAAAGATGAAGAGACGGGCGTTCTCAATGAAGTCCTCAAGACAAGCAACCAGAAAGAAGTCATTCACAAGAACCTGGAGGGTAACAAAATATATACAAAAAGACAAAATCGTCAGTTTTGTTCACCAAGCAAGCATTCATATCAGAGGGAGAGACAAAATCATGGAAATGCCAACATGACGTAAATGGTTCTTGTAGCTCTGTACTAGCATGGAGTGCGGCGTCCTCTTCAAAACACATGTAATAATAAAGTCATTCTATATCAGTTATTAGTGTGGGGCTATCGTTTTAAATCGTATGAATCAGAATGGTTTTATTGCCATGACAAGTATACTTGTGTTGCCAAAGCACTCATGGATATTAATAAGAATGCATCAGTTTGGGTGTTTCCCCCAGCCTTTCTGGCTGCATTTCCCAACAGTTTTAGTACATCCATAACTGAAAAAGGTCAACGCTCACAATTCGGAGTGATTATCTTCATACCGTCTTGTATTTGTTTCATCCAGGTTGAACATTCATAAAAACACAAGATCTGGTCACTAGTTTGAACAAGAGGCACTAATGTCGCACCATAATATATTAAACATCAGAAAACATGGTGGTTTTTTTCTCATTACTGTGCTAATTTATGCAGCAAAGTGCCTAATCAGACCGTCTCCTCTACAGGGGGAACCTGTGGTGCAAGTACGTACCTGACATGAACCATGGAAGCTATCGCAAGACATGAGCCCAACTGAGTATTTGTGGGAGATTATGGGCCGACATTTGTTTCTGCGTTTTCCCAGCAATGATCACAGAAACATCAGATGGGATGTTTGGCCACCTCAAAACTCCAGAACAGCTTAAATGTGTGAATTTTAAAAAGCCATGAGGTAACATTATTCCACAAAGGAGCCATTACTGTACAAGAAATCCAATCATTGAATGCCTTGCACTGGTAAACAGTCTAAGGTGCCATAATACAATCCCGCTTGTCATCAAGACAACCGAAGCCCATTGCTGACAACATTACTATGCTTTTCAAACCATTTGATGAACAGTTTTCCTTATAAATTAGAAGACTTATTCTAGGAAACTATTGCAAAAGGGAATGAAAACCTTCACGTAATAAAGTTATATTTTTAAGAATCTTTGTTTATTTGAATCATCTCGATCTCTAGGGGAAAGATGAACAAAAACCCTGTAAATAAATCAGCTGACCATTAAGACTCAACAGAGCCCTCGACTATGGAATGACTTAATGAACTATGTCCATGCTTCCATTATTATGCTCACACTCAGTATGACAGGATTGTTGATTGTTGTGCCTTAGCAAGCACTGCATAATTTATACAGGAAGGGTAAAAGGCAATTGATGAGTGCTTAGAGTATGGGCAACGTGGCCCCAGAGCACAACTACAAAACTGAAGTCGAGAGTTTCTAAAGACAAGGCAACCGAGCCCCAAATCTGACACCTGTTCCGCTTTGAAAATCAAACTGAATAAAAGTAAGAGCCAGCAAATCAGGGCAGACATGGATTTGCTGAGGCTGAATAGCTGAAAAGTTAAATGCCTAGGACTCGTTTGGAGGTTATTCTTACCGACTCACACTCCCGCAGTTTCTTCTGGGCGCTGTCAAAGTCAAAGTTCACATAAAGACATTCCACAAACTCTGTGATTGGGTCCTTGTATGTGTATGACTCCTAGGGGAGTGAGAGAGCAACCATTACTCAAGGGTTGACTAATTGCTTAAGCCACTTAACATGAGGATTATTTAGCTAACATACATTGATTGATCTTACCTGTTGAATGACTCTCACCAGGTCCTTCAGCACTTGCCTGCGCTTGCGTACGTCTTTGTTGGTGATGACTGCAGTTGTAAGGTAGCGCAGGATGTGTGGGCACATTGTCTGGATAGCATTCAGGTACCTGAAAATAAACAAAGGCAGCATACAGTAGTAGGGATGTGCGATATGGACAAAATCTTCTATCACTATATGGGTAATTTCATATCACGATAACAATATACATCACTATATAGTACGTTGTCTTGTCAATTTGATGAAGAACTTGTCTGTAGAAAATAACCACATGCCTCTAGGGCTGGGTATCGCCACCGATTTCCTGAATCGATTTGATTCCGATTCACAAGGTCCCAATTCAATTCAATGTTCAATTCAAGTCAATATCTATTCGGTTAGGGAATGTTTTAGTTACAATACCAATTCTGCTTGGATATGAGAGAGATTCTCAGAACTAATGCAGTAAACTGTACAAGGAACCCTCTAACCTGGTGCATTATTAAAATATTCATGTTCACATTAACAATTGACCCCTAAGCAGTTACATTAACGTACTTTTTATGTAACATGACCAACACACTACAGCAGTGTATCAGAAGAGAAATTACCAAAAGAGACAAGCAACCATATATGAATCAATAAGTCAAATTAAAACAATCAGAAATTTAAAAAGGCTCGGAATTGAAAATTGTGCAGGAAATCAGTTGTTCCTTTTGGAACATTGTAAAACCTCTGGACATTGTAAACTGTAAAGTCCATGAAGCTAAAGCCCCTTCATGATGCTTTCTCACTTCTTGGAGATTGTATGGCTGCCTTCAACACACCTGGAAACTGGGGAGTGACGCAACCGCATTTTGGATTAAAAACAACTTTGAAATTGATACTTTTCAAAGGGCATCGATACCAAATGGAGTAGCATGTGAGTATCAAAGTATCGATAACAGTTTCGACTGCCCATCCCTCGTGGTAAGCAGATGGTCACTGTAAAATGATGACAGAGGGAATACCGATCTGTTCACTCATTGTAAGATGCTCTGGGTGAGAGTGTCGTCTAAATGCCTATTGTCCAAAATATAAAATGTAAAGTCCTTAGTGCATTGAAAATACAGAGACTAACATTTAAGTCACTTACTGAGGCTGGTAGAGGAAGAGCTCGATGATGTTGTCCCTGCCTTTGGGATGGTTGAAGAACACAAAGAGGGACCAGTGGATGAGCCAGGTCCTCTGCTGGAGTGACTGGAGAGGGGAGCTCACAGTCTGAAAGGGGAGAGGACAGAAAGGGTAAATATCATTAAGAGTAGCAGGCAAAGCTTTTCAGAAAATAATACCCATGATAACTACATAGACAAACATTCAGCGTTTTCATGCACAATCGTAGACAAATGTCCAAGAAGTGGGTTCATGCAAGTTCATTTATTTATATAGCCCTTTATCACAAGCATGTCTGTCTCAAAGTTTATATATATATATATATATATATCCCTACTCTACTCCGATAAACCTAGCAAAATACTGTTGATTACATCTATAAAGAAACATGTGAAATATAAAATATGAATATAAACGTATTGGGTCTTCCTAAGTATTTGTCCCTTACATTGTTATCAATGGTCTCCCTTAGTCGAGTGAGGTCCTCCATGGCTGCCTCCCAGTTCTGCATCAGGATCTCAGAGGCCAGCTTTCCCCACAAAGAGCTCAAGGCATTTCTGTCTGTTGAGGGAACCTGAGACAAGACTAACAAATTTAATCAGAAGACAATGAGCAAAAGTGAAAATGCACACTTGTATAGAGCTTGCTGTAATGTTCTAATGCGAGCGGTTACGCTTACCAGCACACGGAAGAAGTAGAGGTACTCTGCAGCCCCAGAGTAATTACCACACTCGTACTGGAATTTGGCATACCTGTACAGAGTGTCCAGGTACTCTTGGCGAAACTAAGAAATGAGAAACAAGGACATAGGAAGTGGCATTTTACTGTACATAGGCGGCTGACAGTTTGCAACAACAAAAACAACTAACTTGGTGGTAGTTGTTACTCTCATCATAAAAAGTCAGTAACACATTGGCTGTGTTCTAGGTTAGACAATAGTGGTGTCTGCTCATAGTGGCAGTTGGTCGTTATGGAAACAAAACGCACATCCTGCGACCCTCCTTTTCAGATTAAAATGCAATAAAGGCTTTTTCTAAAGTGGAATAGTGTGGGTGCACCCTAACACAGGACAACTTACACTGTGTTTCTCCGACAGATAATCAAAGAGCATCCGCCCATCTCTGAGGAAAAATAAAACAAATGGATCAAGTTATGTAAAATCAGTCAGATGAGCCATCACCTACTTTCCCAACTGTCACTGAATGCCAGTGCTGTAAGACAGAATGAACAAAGCATTTGAGAAAGGCATATTTCCTAAATTCCTTGACAGGTTGATCTGACCTGGTGGACTGCATCTGCCGCGTCGTCTCTGGGTCTTCAAAAATCTTAACAATCGGCTCCGTCTCCGACTGCAGCTGCTTCAGCTGGGCCACCACAGTGGTCCTCTTCTCCCTCAGAGCTGAAAGGGGAAATGTTCTCTCATTAATACACTGCTGTTACATCAGCGGTGGTAAAACAGCGTGCCCTAATGGTCAACAACGGGAAACAATCTGGCTGCGTGGTGTGGTACATATAATGACAATCTTTGAAGTAGCACCTTACTGTTTACTAAGCTCGGTGGAAAATTAACAGCAGCAAATGACAAAATGCTGGAAAGTGTTCATCGTTACAGCTAGGTAAATGTACTTTACCAACCATTCTCTGGGAGGTAACTGACCACTGTCTCAATGGATCTATATTCTGTTCTGAAAACCTATTTGACTGACAAAATAGCTCAAGTAATAGCCCGGTTAACGCCGAGAGTGCACAGGCACTGTGGTGATGGATTGGCTAGTTTTCTAACGTTGTAACTATGTAGTGAAATGACTTTAAATCTGCTTCCGTTTGCAACACTATGAAATAATTCATGGTAAATCATTACTAACGTCTAAAAGCCTTTTCTCTACGTCTATCCCTCAAATTAGCTGGCCGGTGACGTTGATTCTACGCTGCTGCACGCACAACTCACGCAGCCCTTCAGAGTCCCTCGGTGCGCACCATGCGGTTTAAGAAACGAGTAAAATAGAAACTTTAATCATTCAGAACTCGCTTGGAATGGAAAGTTTAATGGTAATTGGATCTCACTGGTTATGTGACACAATAACATATCTGTGAAATACAAACTGTTATCAGGCGTGTACGGCTTCTTACTCTGTGGGATTTCCTTGTCTGGATATAGGTTTTTGTACACATCCATGGCGAAATCCACCATGTTTGTTTCGCTGAGGAGATCCAGCTTTCCCTGGAGAAGTTCTTTGTCATTGTAGATCTGTTAAGAGTTAAAGAAAAAGAAAACGTCTCAAGATATGCAAGTTAGTTACATTTTGAACATATGAACGCTAACTCGCCCAATTCAGTCAGTTACAAAAGGCTACAGAACACGTTGGATAACACCAACTAGACAGAGTCCTGGGAAATACAGAATTGTCAGGAATCTTTCGATTCGCTGTCGGTTATTGGTGGAATACTTGTAGATAAGACACACCGTAACTATATATTGTTAAATAAACGGGTAGCTAGCGGTTAGTTGACACCCGGCAGTAGCTACTAGCTAGCTAGCTAACGTTGCTGCTAGTTAGCTAGCCCAGCCATTGCGGTTCGGTGCAAAAGTCGCGTTATCGAGTACGAAATTCCACTGATAAACAGATATATTATATGTTGGCGTCATACAAAGATAAAAACGTTATACCTCTTTCACAGATAGGAACTCCAAGAGAGGAAAAACCAAATGACGGTCCAGAAAATGTGCTATCCGAGTCGTCAAATCGTAGTCCGCCATCTTGGAAGGCTTCAAAAAGAACTGTATGACCTAGTGATGTCTCGTTCGCGAACGAGTCGGCTCTTTGAGGTGAACGTTGGGAGCCGACTCGTATACCTAAAGAGCCGGTTCTTTTTCTAAATGAACACAAGACAATAGATCCTATGATGTCTGAGTTGGATGAAGATCCTACGACGTCTGGCTTGTTCGGTAATAACGATTTAGAGCCAAGAGGATACTTTATTTTGATTTTAAAAATAGTTAAAACCACTATAATAAGATAACAATAATAATAATCTGAAAACCAGTTTAATTGTTCTGTTGCTGCAGTTTGGCACATTTATTTTGTATTCTATTTTATGAATGTGTTTTCATTTGAAATGTTCAACTAGGCACTGTGTTTATTGTGCAATTTATTTCAAGATATAAAAATGCCCTACTTTCAATGCACATGTGTAATAGCGTCTTACTGTTTTTAAATGTATTTAAATCGTTTTTATAACAAACTAAATGCAAAATAATGTTATTTTGGTAATTAGAAGGTAGACTAAGATTCCATTGAACAATTTAAGTGATAGATTTGCACAAACACCAGTCATTGGTCAAAATATCGCAAACTTTGGTCGATTTGGAAAAACCGGAAATGCTACTGAATGAAGAGCCGTTTGGGAGCCGAAAGAG
>OMOT01016715.1:10746-26371 GCA_900312575.1 Acanthochaenus luetkenii | reverse complement strand
TCATATTTTAGGATTATTTACTGCGTTCCTACCGCATCGCAGTATTGCAGTTTGAAAATACAATAATTGAACAGTAAGAAACAAACGTTTAAATGACATGTTTTCATGTAAATAATACTAGAATAAAATAAGACATGACATTTTAATATGTAAATGCTCTCATCATTTTCAAATGCCTTGGGCATGCGTCGCATTTATAGCTTATTATGACCGCTCGTCACTGCAAAACAGTACTGTGAAAAAGTTTTCACAAAAGTAGTTTTGTCTAACAGAAAATCTGAAAAACGTTGTCTTTCCACACCATCACCCCAACAGGTGGACTTCCCCCTCGCTGATGTTCAGCCCTATCCTCGATGGGTGTTTGCTATCTGTGTGCTCCTATCTGTCCTTCCTGTTGTCTCCATCCCCCTCGTGGCTCTGTACAAATTCATGGGCTTCCTGAAGAAGCACATCATGTACAGGCACAACCCAAACCCATATGAAAATGAATGCTATGACGGAGACTTGTAAATGTAAACTTTTTCATCAGATTGGTGGTCAGTAATTGTGGACAACCGATTCATGTCAGAGATTTGTGTTATGTGCAATATCTCATATCATAACTTCTTTCTGTGTATCTTTTCATTTGAAACAACATGATTCTCTTCATGTTTTTCTACTATTCTTTGTATTATATGGCATTGCAAGCCTTAACATTAATTATATTGTCACTATATCGTACAGTATATAAGCAGTAGCAGCTGTAATTTCTGAGAGTATATTTGAGTTAAAACACATACATTTTGCCTTCATTTACGTCACAGTGTATTTTCATTGGTGAAAGAAATGCAAATAGGACAAATCAAATCAATGCAGGACTATATTCCTGAGAAAACAACAGAATAACAAAGGCTGAAACTGAATAACAGGTTTGTGCTCATATTTGATTAAAGGAACATAACTGTTAATTCCCTGTGTTGATGTTTTTTAGATGAGAACACACTCAAAATAAAGGATTACCTTTCCTGAATGGTTTGTGAAGTGCATTATGAATTATTTAGACAAATATATTAATTTTCAGTATGAATGTGTGTAAAGGTGTACAACAATGATGTAAGCAATGCTACCCATGCAATCACTCACCCAACCCACTCACTCAATCACCCACCCAATTTAATTTTTAATTTGAATGTATCATCCTGTAAATCACATTTCCTTCTGCCAAGTCAATAGCCTTCCGCTGTTATCTGTTAAATATCTTACTCACTCACTCACCCACTTACTCACCTATCCAACCCACTCATTTGCTTACCCAACCCACTCACTCACCCACCCAACTCACTCACTCACCCACTTACTCACCTATCCAACCCTCTCACTTGCTTACCCACCCAACCCACTCATTAAATTTGTATTTTTATTTATTACCCACCCAACTCACTCACCCACTCACTCAATCACCCACCCAATTTAATTAGAATTAGAATTAGAATTAGAATTTTCATGTATCATCCTGTAAATCACATTTCCTTCTACCAAGTCAACAGCACTCCGCTGTTATCTGTTAAATATCTTATGTTACCAGAAATAGCCAAAAAGACGTGTGAAGTAGTGTTGCATGATAATGTGCTTTATGTAACGTTTTGCAAGGTTTGTGTGTTTTTTGTGTGTGCATGTAATTGCAAGAGGGTGTGTGTTTTTAAGCTGTATGAGAGTAGTGAGGACTACGCTTGTGTGCACGTGTGGGGGCGTGCACATGTATGTGTTCACTGACCATGCACATATGTGTATTTTGAGTCATACGAGTTACACAGCTGCCTTTTTTTAGTGTGGGTGGACGTTGATATTGTCCTCTCAGTGCCACGTGCTTTGGAATATGCTGGCTGCCTTTGTTGTCCCTCTGCCTGTTCTGCTTTTCTGGCACTTTCATACAATGGTGCACTTTAACACTGTGATGTTATCAAGCCTTTCAAACTACTACAGCTTGAATTCCAGCTCTCCGGAAAGACTAGCATCCCAAAGTAGGATACATGGTAAAAGACACATCATCGAGGAACGACAGCAAGGATTGTGTGTAACCCCAGAACAAAGGTAATGATGATTGACCCTGCTTTGACTTATGACGAGTGCTTTAATTTTTGTTTGTTTATATTCGGACTGCATTTATAAACATGTGAGGCATCGCGCTAAAGCTATTTTTACTATTGTCATATTTGAATAACATGAATAATATGTTTGACATGCTTTTAAAAGCAATCATATATGTCTCATCATTTGAAAAGACTACTTTATATTATATAGCACCGACACTATCCTCTAAATGAGGTCGTAGTAGTCCCACAGGTCATGGTGTTCAAACGTTTCCTGCTGAAAAATATATGCTTGATGGAACAACACTGTTTTAAATGTATTTCATGAAATACTAAAATGTCTATTGCCACATGTTGCTTGCTTTTTGGTTGTGTTATCTTCTAGAATGGCCTCCTTGTATGTGAATGACGAAATGACCAGTAATCCTCTCAACACAATCCTGTAGTTGTAAACAACAACAGCACCAAAGAGGAAGATACTAAACCTTCATTCAAAACAACATCCAAGTGATGTTGTAAAAACTTCAAGCTATACTGCATTAACACACCGTACTATCAAAAATGTGGGACAAGTTCAGTAGTATTTTGACCTATGACCCTACAATAGGCAATGTCCCTGCGAGCAGATGCCTCACGGTGTGGCGGGGTGGTGGTCGAGTTTGAGTCTGAAGACGTCAGGGATGCAAGAGCCAAAAAGGCCAGGAGTATACCAGGTGAACTCAACTCTGATTAAAAAACACATTGGAGTATGTGCAAAGCAATAGCTTTGCTATCTTATGGACTGTTTGCTTATTGTAATAATTGTCACCTGTTTCCTCCAAGGGTCCGCTCTCATCTACCTCAAAGGTCCAAAGTTTCTGATCTATGTCAGTGGTGCATTGTCAATGTGGGTAAGAATAATTTCCTGCTATTACTGGAGCAATAGATAAGACATTGAAATGTCCATAAATGTAAGGTGGTCCACTTCAAACTGTATGACAGCATCCAAGCAGTACCTTGCAAAACAACACATACTACTTAGTACTGTAATACTGTGTCAAACAGGGTGACCGCATGTGGCACTTTGCGATCTCCGTGTTCCTAATTGAGCTGTATGGCCGTAACCTGCTGTTGACTGCGGTGTTTGGATTGGTTGTGGCTGGGTCAGTGCTCCTCCTTGGGGCTCTGATTGGACACTGGGTGGATCGCAATCCCAGGAATAAGGGTAGGCACCGACAATTTCATGTCCATTTCGAACGTTTTAATGTATATCAGTGGCCTCAAAGCAATGTGCCATGTGATGTTTGGTTGGAACAAAAACCTGCACACTCGCTGCCCTCCATGACACATTGCTCTGAGACCTCTGACGTATATCATGGGTGATATAGATGGCTCATATACGTCAAGGGCTACTCACATATTTTACATGTCCTTGGTCTGGTCTTTTTCTTTATTTTTTGTTCCCCCTTTTTTAGTTGCACATGCATCACTGTTCATTCAGAACATCTCAGTGACCGTGTGTAGCATTGTGCTCATGTTGGTGTTCTCATACAAGCAGTGGATCGAACAGATCTGGGATGGATGGCTTACCGTGAGTAATTACTAGTAATTGCGTCCGTTGTCATTTGATACCGTGTTGATCTGCAAACGATTTACCCACCATGATCACTACACAGAGTTATTGCAGCTGTTTGTTCCCACTGCCCTGTGTCCCTGTTGTCTCTGCTGCTGAGCCTCTGGCTGCTCTGTGCCGTCATGTGTAGTAACGTGTTGCGTCACAAAACTTACACAAGGTGGTTTGTTATACGGTGGTGATCGTCCTGGCAGATGTGGCAAACCTTGCAAGCACAGCACTGACCATTGCCATTCAGAAGGATTGGATTGTTGTTATCACAGGCTACAACCGTGGTCACCTTGCTGGTGAGACAATTCACTCTGTTACTGCACCTATTGGCTTGTTTCCTATTTTTGTCACGTGTCTGTCACTGCATGGGAAATACTTGAATTGCTTCAACTGTCATTTATCATACTGACGTCCATTCATAACCTGCTCTTGCTAATAATAATAATCTATTAGAATGCCGCTACCGTACAACATGAACCTCTGTGTCTTTGATTCTGACAAAAGGGATGAATGCGACCATGAGGCGGATTGATCAGGTGACTAATATCCTGGCCCCACTAACAGTGGGACAGGTCATGACCCTGGCCTCCAATGTAGTTGGCTGTGGCTTCATCCTGGGATGGAACCTTGTGTCCCTCATAGTGGAGTTCATCTTCCTGTCACGGGTGTACCGCATTGTCCCCGCTCTCTCAGTCAAACCACCAGCGGAGGAGGTGGATCAGGCCTATCTACAGAGCAGGGAGCAGAGAAGGTCACGAGGTATGGACTGATCACAGTACGGGGTGTTGTGCCAGTGTGTGGTTGTGAATAATAAACCTAGATATTAACGGCACTTTGTATATTATTTGTGAAAAACAATTACAATGAGCTTTATAGTCAAAGTAACCACAAAAACATCAGTTTGATGGACATATGGCTAGGTGAATTTTGGTGTGTAAACTCCTGACCAGTGAACGAAAGACATGTTTGCAAGCACATGGCTTTTGTTAACAAACTGTCGTCCGCTTGGTTTGGACCGTTTGAAAGCGAATTGGACCAAATAAAAAAATGTAAACAATATATCAACAACATGCTGGTTCAAACTAAGCAAATGGAGGAAATTTGGTGAGGGTTCCTAATCTCACTTTTGACCTCAGAACTTCTCCAACTCTGCATTGGACGGATTAACGTCATTATAGTCTGAAAATAGTATCTGATGTGATCAAGCTCCAAAATGTACATCAAGGGGTGTACATCATTTAGAGTTCATAGCACTGACAGGTGATATTCCTCTTCCTCGTCAGGGGAAGGTAATGCTAGAGAACCTCCAGCTCTAACAGAAGACGACATGAGTCTGCACCTGAAAGAAATCACCAACCTGCCTCTGTGTTTCCGGAGGTTCCGCCGGCTGCTGAGCACCTGTAAGGATGGCTGGAGGGCCTACTATCGGCAGCCTGTCTTCCTGGCAGGCATGGGCCTGGCCTTCCTCTACACCACAGTGCTAGGCTTCGACTGCATCACCACCGGTTACGCCTATACTCAGGGCATAAGCGGCTCTCTCCTTAGTGTGCTGATGGGTGTGTCGGCTATCACAGGGCTGATGGGCACCGTGATGTTCACCAAACTGAGGAAGGCCTACGGCCTGGTTAACACGGGCATCATCTCAAGCTGCCTCCACCTGTGCTGCTTACTGCTGTGCGTGTGCTCTGTGTTTGCCCCCGGCAGCCCCATGGATCTCAGCTTGCTGATGCCCTATATTAACACTAACTCCTCTTCCGAGTTTGGAGGGATGGCAAGCCAGAGGCAAAAACACACATATCCTCTGAGGGTAGGCAGCAATCAGCCACTGCTACCTGACCGCTCCTCCATCCACTGGACCAACAACACCGTTCTCTTTGAGAATGAGCCCTCTGGTACAGTGCCAGAATCCTACATCTCCATCATCCTGCTGTTCCTGGGTGTCATCACAGCACGCATTGGTGAGTAGACACCCGAAGACGACTGGTTTCAACAGATTCCAGCACTGAACATTTATATGGATCCACAGATACTATATTGATTAGTTCATTTGTTGCACATTTTATCTACATGGATTGCTTCAGGAGCTTTGTTGACTAGTAGCTTTATTTAACTAATTAACTTTTCCCATAAAACGATTTGACAATTACCACTTAATTTACTAACTTAATTTCCTTTGCAGGAAATTACGAATGCATCCTACTGCATTTTTTGTAGTGATAGTAATAGCTGCATAAATGACCAGATGTTGTGACATTAATAACTGTGTTCATTGCCACGTTAACTTTTGACCCCCAATGATCTCTCTGCTGTACGTGTTCCAGGTCTGTGGTCCTTTGACCTGACGGTGACCCAGCTCCTGCAGGAGAACATCTGTGAGTCAGAGAGGGGTGTGGTCAATGGGGTGCAGAGCTCTATGAATTACCTGATGGATCTGCTCCACTTCATCATGGTCATCTCTGCGCCACAGCCACAGCACTTTGGCATCCTAGTCATCATCTCTGTCTTATTCATCACCACGGGACACACTATGTACTTCCTGTATGCACGCAAAGCTAAGAGAAAACAGCGCCTTGACACGTAAGGTGCGGACACGGCCCATTACATGCAGGCACGTGACCATCACGTGCACTGACTCCACTCTGCACCTGTGAGATGAACGTCTCCCTCCTGTTCCTTCAGCAGTCTCATTGCTAAGCAACAACGCAACAGTCCACTCCCCATTTAGCCATTCATTTCAACACAACACGGCAAGTGTCTTGGTTGCTTTCTTCCTGCACGGCCAAGTGCCATGGAAGCAAACCAGAACTCGGGTGAACTAGAATGGGAGACACCCTCTCCCTTCATGTACATAGGTTGATGTGGCCACAACAGATGCAGCATTGGTACCTCCATGGGAGATGTAAGATGGGAGATCTAATCTAAGATGCAACAGGACACCCAGGTAACGCTGAGGCACCAGCACATGCCTTTTCGAACCGCATAGGATTACTGCAAGAGTTTCATCAAACAAGCCTGTTATCTCACACAGCTTTTTGGATGGGAGGTTGGATGGATTGAGGGATTTTTCTAACCCTCACACAGTAAAGAACTGGGTGTTGTGAAGAAAACGTAAGTTATATTATATGAAAACAGAAACAAGACAAGACAGTACTTTTACAAGTGGCATAGATTGGACTGATCCGTCCACTTGGAAATATTCCAGGATGTCCAAAAAGGAACGTGAAGGGAACTTGATGTGAGATTGTTTGATAAAATTTTTAATAAAGGCACCCCCCCTTTTTGATGGACAGAAGAGGAAGGACATAGCATTTTCTTCCCCTGGTTTGTTTCTCTGTGGATGAATCAAACAAACATTCACCGTACTTTCTAATTGTTAATATGCATGTAAATCTGGTTTATGGATAACAACATGAACATTTGTCTAGACAGTTAAACTGCCAGCTCATATCAATCAAAGGACTCCATGTTCTTTAGACACACTTAATTGCTTGTGTACTTCGATAAATGAAAATGGCTTCCAAATTGTAGGTACTTTCCTTCACATAGAAACAGTGATGTCAATAGTTTTATAGAATATCTCAAAGGAAAGCAATCTTTATTTTGTGCCATGTTTTAAATCAGCGATTGTTGTATGCCGATAGGAAATCTGTATGACTGCCATGGTGGCAGTATTGTATTACACTGCTTCATATTGTTTTAGTTCTGATGAGCTAAATATTACCTTACCTCAGCTAAGAGCAAGAAAACTGTTGGAAATGTGACTTGGACATTTCTCTCAACTATTGTATGTTTTCATTTCTCCTTTTATGTACAGTGAAAATACCATCAAAGTTTAACTTTGTCATGCAACCAACACCACATCTCAATATATTTGTATAGTTTTCCTGTAAAGTTTCAGTATTGTGTGTTCTCATCTGTTTCAGATTGAATATTATGATAAGACAATAAAAATGAATGACGATGACTTTCAGCCTTGAATTTACAACTGCCCAGAATCATCAACAATTAATCCACAATAAATGCAAGATTATAATCTCCACTACTGGTTTCTCAAGAGTATTTCCTGGAGGGGACATCAACAATATCACCAACGTATATCAAATTATCTGCTGCAACAGACACAGCCATTAATAGTAGCTTAAAATATATATTAATGAATCACTTTTAGGCCATAGCTATACACACATATACCCTTTTTTAGCCACACATCCACAAATGCAGCACCATTCTCTGAAAATAGGCATAGAGGTATAACGTGCCAGTTAACTAACCCGTTAATTTAATTTCCCAAATTCCCACTTTAGACAGGGTTGCCAACTTTGGTCAGCTAGTTGTGGAGTGAGATTTTCATGTCATGGGCTTCTTCTCCTCCTCCTCCTCCTCCCTGTTCTCCTCCTCCTCCTCCTTTAGGCAGAATTCAAACTGGCGGAGATCTGGCAACACTGGTCGCAACAAACTGTTGAGTCTGATTTCTCTCAAGCAGTAGGCCGACAGCAGCTCTCTAGCGGTTCAGAATTGTAATTGCATTTGGTATAACTTTAAAAATAAAAGAAAGTCAAATATGGAGAATTGTGTATATGAATGTGTGACAGCAAAAAATAATAGTTTTGCTGTGATAGGCTATAGTAGCCTAATAAGCAAACTATAAGCCATAACGCTGTCATAAAAGCGCATCCTCCACACACAAATCCACTTAACTAATGTATTCAACGTGATACTTGGCCTTCAATGCAGACGAGAGCATGATAGGTTGAAGAAGTAGGGCTAGTGACAACAGTTTTTCCACAAGTCTTTGGGTTTACTGTATATTCAGAAGGTCTTTGCCACATGGCACCAGAACCAGCTGTTACAATAAATGTTAAAGAGGCTAGCCTATAAAATGTGACCTCAAAAGTGCAAAAATCTCATTTGTAATGCTGCTTGCCAAGCAGTGTAACCATTTTGTTGTTGTTTTTATTGAAGGTGTGTGCGACCGACCAACCAGGCCACGTAAAAGCCTGCCAACCAGCTCTACCTCAGCTTTGGCTGAGCAAGTGGTGGAAACTACTTTCCTGGAATTGTCCTGGAAGTCATACTGCAGGGATTTTAATGTAACAGGCACTGAGGTGGATAAGTGCACATATTTGGCCAGCATGCTGTCATCGTCAACACTACTGAGCTTGGATTCTCAAAACGGCAACATCCAGAGAATCCCGGGCATCAGGAAGGACATGGCCGCAGCCGTGACCAAGGAACTGCAGGGCTTCCTCTGCCAGGAACTGAGCGGCAGAGGCGCTGCGGCTGCAGTGATGTCATCAGCTAGGGACAGCAGCACCGGAGCGTTGCCCTCAGATAACTGTCAGCGAGGCTCCAACAGCAGAAGCTCTGCTTGTAAGCTGAACAGCTCACGAGTCACGTGTCAGGTGTCTGGAATTGGCCACCAGTACGTTATAGTTGGTTTATTGTATTGCCGTTTTCTGCCCCCAATGTAGAGGAGGGAGGGGGATGAGGGGCGTATGCTCTGTGTGTGAGTGTGTGTGTGTGTGTGTGAGTGAGATCAATTCATTTAGCTTTCAGTTTGCTGAAAGGAGACATCCATGGGGGAAAAGATGGGTCCAACATCTGTAAGTATCACTCACACCTCTACAGCTGTTTGTAGGTTGTAGTCATTCAGATGTGGAGAGAGTCGTCACCCATTGTGAAGTGTAACACTCCTTTTTCTCCAGTGATCAAGCATCTAAATGGGAACAAGAGCTAATTTTGAAAATGGATGTTACTCTGGAAGTGATACATGTTCAACAGACTGCAGCCAGCACATCCATGCAGATCCAGTGGCTAAGTTCACATTGGCAGAGAAGTCTGTCTGTCGATTCATGATGTTGACGATAGATCCTATGTATTATCAGCTTAGTTTGTTACTGTCAAACTATGACTGGCCCATTTTCCTGTGCATGGTCTATTGCTGTAGCAGTATATGGGGGTGATGCTGTACAGCCTGGATTTACTTTTCATTTGAAGCAGAATGACATCTAATGACATCTTTAACCTGGTGGAGGATGCCGGTGCTGCCCTACTTTCTGTAGACCTCGCATGATGACGTCGCCTCTCTACGATGCCGCACGCACATATCACATAGCCCTGTATTGCGTTTTGTTAGTATTGGCTAGGACAAGTGGAGTTTAATGGCCATGCATTTTTTTCTCAAAAATAAGAATAAGATATGTGATAGCAAAGATGTCTCACTTATTATCCGAATATACACTGTGAACACCTATCTACCAGGGAGTCATCCATTGCTAGGGAGGGGTATCATTAGGATTTTATTGATACTACTACTCTTATCGATACTGCTTATCGGTTCGGTACATTATCGATACTCTTATCGGTTCTTTTTGATTATTATCCTCTGTCATCCTTCCTAGTAGGGCTGTTCGATATGACAAGTAGGGCTGTTCGATATGACAATATATATCGTGCGGTGATAGAAAAATGTCCATCGTAGATATTTTCCTCTATCGCCATTGCCGCAAAAAAAGCAGTAGAACTGCTTTACGGTAAATTAATATGGGAAATCAGTGGCGATACCCAGCCCTAGAGGTGTGTGGTTATTTTATATGATTATTATTGTAATATATTATTACCCAACAAAATACAGCCTCTATCATCATTTTACAGTAACCATCTGCGGAATGTCCACTAGGGATGGGCGGATCAAAACTGGTATCGATACATCGATACTCACATGCTACTCATTTGGTATCGATGTCCTTTGAAAAGTATCAATTTCAAAGTTATTTTTAATCCAAAATGCGTCACTCAAGCGTCATAGTTTCACTACGAGGTGGGAAATTCCCCAGTTCCAGGAAGGCAGCCTTACAATCTCCAAGAAGTGAGAAATCATCATGAAGGGGATTTAGTTTCATGAACTTTACAGTTTACAATGTCCAGAGGTTTTACAAGACTTTTTCAAAATGTTCCCAAAAAACATACTATTTCCAAAAGCAATTCAGAGCCTTTTTCTATTTCTGATTGTTGGTTTACTTTTACTTATTAATTAATATATGGCTGTTTGTCTCTTTTGGTCGTCTCTTCTGATACACTGCTGTAGTGTGTTGGTCATGTTAAATAAAAAGTACATTGATGTAACTGCTTTGGGGTCAGTTCTTAATGTAAACATTAATATTCTAATAAAGCACCAGGTTAGAAGGTTCCTCATACAATTTACAGCATTAGTTCTCTCAGAATCTCTTTCATGTCCAAGCAAAATTGGTATTGTAACTGAAATATCCCGAACCGAATAGGTATTGTATCAAATCAATTTGGGAAATCAGTGGCAATATCCAGCCCTAGAGGTGTGTGGTTATTTTACATTATTATTATTGTAATATATTATTACCCAACAAAATACAGCCTCCATCAGCGGCAAACTAGATTATGTTCGGGACGTTTAAGTCCTCGAAGAACACATTTGCCACAATGTAAATCTCACTCCATAATATTTCGAGTACCTACGATAGCAGAACCGATAGCAGAACCGATAACGTCGGATCTTATCGATACTCCGCTTTTTACAAATGTAGAACCGGTTCCCGTTTAGAACCGGGTTTCAGGGGGGCATCCCTATCCATTGCTATAGCCCATTTATCATAAGGGCCAACAACTTTTACCTTAATATACATTACTACTTTTTTTTTTAAACATGTGGAAGTAGAAAGTATCACGCGACTTCTCTTGTGGGGAAATAGAAAAAGTGCGGACAAAAAAAAGACAATCAATGTGTAGAATTCAACGGCGTTTGTATTTCAGTAAACAGCACCTCCATGAAGACATCAAATATGAAATAAAATATTCTCACAGGACAGTCAGTACAGTCAATCATTGCATAATATGCGAGGATACATCAACATTACCCAGTGAAACATAAAGGCACCACATGTACAAACTGAAGATCACTTGCAGTTGACTGACAATTCATTGAACATAAAGTTCCCTACCAGTCATTAAAACTGTGTTGTACTGTGAGCTGTGTGTGGACAGTAGGTTATTATCTCCGGTCGAGTGAACACTCAAACCAGTGTGTCACATATGGTGGAGAATTTTGACCGGAGATAATAAATTACGCACAGTCAAAGTGATGGAGTCAACGGAGGTATGGGCGTTGTTGCCGCAATTGGTGGCCAGAAATCAATAGCAGGCGTGACATGAACAAGCATTGCTGGTACAGAGACAATGCGCAGAGGAACAGCGCACACAACACGTCCAGGCCATGGAGCTCCAGGTACGGCGGACGGAACTCCTGCGGGCGGAGTTAAAGGGGCCACCAGAAGAAGGCAGCAACACCCTACACCAGACCAGAGCGGGTCTGGACAAAGAACAAAAGTCCTCAAGAGGGAGAGTAAAGGGGAAGGGGAGCATGTGCCTGGCAGATCCGGGGGACGTGATCGATGACGAGCTCCTTGTCCGCCTACAGGAGGCGAACCGGCAAACGGTCTCCCTCCAGAAGGAAGTGGAGGAAGACAGGGCTAACAGAGGGGCCATGAAACAGAGACTGGGATGGACCTGTGCTGCCCTTCAAGAGGAGCGGCATGTGCTGAGCAGAAAGCTCCAGGAGTGTGAAGGTCGGCTGGCCGGTGTCCAAGAAGGGAACAAGGAGGACATTGAAATGGTCCAGCAGAAGGCTTGGGTCCTAACAGAAGGGCAAAGCAAGCTGATGTCCATGGCTATGGAGACCGCCCAACTAAAAACAGAGGCTGAAAGTGCCCTGAAAGAGAGGGAGGTTGAAGTTGCCAACCTAAAGGCTACTGTGGAGCAACTCACTGCTGAAAATCATCAACTGTTGCAGGAGGACCAGAGGAAAGCTGAGGTAGGCCGGCTTAGAGATAAGATGGAAGTACTGAAGGAGCAGAATGTGAGATGTGAATCTGAACTGCAGAAGTCAGTGATAGAGCAGTCCAAAGCAAGTGAAGAAGTCACAAGTCTCAAGATGGCAGTCTGTGTTAAGAGCTGCTGTGGTTGAGGCAGAGCAGAAGAAGTATCAGCGACGTAGAGAGACGTGGTCGGGAGAAACAGCAGCACACCGCCCAGCTGGAGGTGCAGCGCATGCAGTTGCGCGGCCTCACCAAGGAGCTGGCCTCTGTCAGGGAGGAGAAGAGACTGCAGGGAACCTGGAAGAGGAGCTGGAGGCGCTCAAGTCTGAGATGGAGGGAAAGCTCGGCTGTAGAGGCCCAGCTGCAGGATGCACAGGAGCTGCTCCAGGAGGAGACCTGTCACAATCTTTCCCATCTCCACTCCACCTAGGCAGATTGCCTCCAACTTGAAGAAGAGGCAGGGGAAATTTGACCAGGTGCTGGCTGAGGAGAAGGCCATTTCCACCCAGTATGCTGAGGAGCGTGACCGGCAGAGGCTGATGCTGGGGAGAAAGAAACCAGAGCGCTCACACTGACCCGTGAGCTGGAAAGCGAGAATGAGCTGGAATGGACCAATAAGCGGTTCAAGACGCAGTGGATCATGGCCACAACCAGTGTGAGACGGCCTTGGATGAGGACAAGAGCACGAAAGGTGAGCAGCAGAATACCAGTAATGCCTCTGAGTTGTGCTTACAGGGAAAGGCGTTTGACCCTGGAGGCCCAGAGGGTGACCTGCGGTGGCCAGTGTCTCCCTGCAGCGCATGGAAATGCATTTATTCATTTCCTCTCCTCACGCTGTACTTCTCCTTGGCTTGATCAGTCAATGTACAGATGTGCTGTAAAATACAAAAAGAAGACAGTAAATGGGAAAGAGCCCACTAATGTCTCGAGCATTTCCATTCCCCAGAAAGTGACGTTAGTGATCTTCTATTGAAAGTCTACATTTTGTCCAGGCACCACAAATGCTTTCTTTCCTTTCAGATCAAATTATTAGGGACCATTGTGAATTGCACCTGCTGACATCGCTGAACCATTTCTGACAAACGTGAATGTTACAGAATGCTAACGGGGTCTCAGAACATGTAGTCTGTCATTCCAGGGCACTCACACTGACATCTCTGAAGTATTCATTGTAGTCCAGAGCGTGGCCCACCAGAAAGACATCCGGCACCTCAAACCCAATGTCTGAAATAAACATAGGACACTGCCGGTGTGAGTCATTAGTGCCACGCTCAGCTACAATTTGAGTCCTCATTCGCCATCCCCTTCAAAAGACCCAGACGCGCTTGTGAGCGGCAGGAAATGAATGCTGCCACACAGTAGCACGACACACAGATATGACTTCTTGGTTCGACAGGTCAAATGAATGAAGAAGGGAGGTACTCACAGTCGGGTCTGTACCCTGAACTCCTTGGGGTTCTCTTCACCAGGAGGCTGAAATGGCAGAGCAGACAATAAAACACGGAAGCACAGAAAATGCCCATGACCCTTTCAGCGGAAGCCTAAATGACTGACAGACGACAATGGTGGTCTTGGTACACCTGCACAACACTTTGGCTAAACAAAATGGCATTGGTAGAAGATCAGCCTCGGGGCTCGTGTGTAGCTCGATCCCCCGCCAAACAACAATCGTACCCACAGCAAAAGGGACACGGATAAAACAATAAAAAGCGCAGAAATATGTCATTTCAACCTGCGACATATCGGAGACGGCCTCTACCTCCACAGTGCGGTTAATAGTATGGCAGATTAACTCCTACGCCGCTCCCTCCATCTCCAACGCTGTGTCCATTAGCCGACTGCAGTATCGAATGGCACCTACCTTGTGACTCTGACCATCTTGGGATTACATTCGCTCAGCAGGGACAGCAGCGTCTGCATTGTCCTCCCCGTCTCCACGATATCCTACAAGACCATACGCAGAGGGAGACCAAGCCTGGCGCTGTAGCAACGTCATGTTTACAGCGCAGCATTGTTTACAATAAAGTACGGGGGCTACACCGAAAACAACAATACTTAAGAGTATGAGACCTCTACAGACTAGTCTGAGACTTTGATCCGTTTCACCCAGTTAAGACTTTATATCAGCGTTTCAAAAAGGTGGACAAACTGGGATTATCACAACAGTCGTAAATACCCATTTTTTAATGTGAATTAAAACCAAAATCAATACAGAATTGTATGAACAAGTGAAAAATGTCTTACCTCAACTACCAAAACATTCTGCAGAAAAACGATGGAGGAAAAGTTAGAGAGATGGAGACAGACAGTGTTTCAAGCAAGATCTTTTTGGAATAACAGCGTACAGCTGGACATGACCCTGTAGCCGACGAAGTATAGCTGCACATGACGAACCTCCGAAGTGCACAAACAGAACTCACCTTGCCTGATAGGTTGGACAGCTCATCGACTCCTATGGCCCTGACGCTGTTCGTAGACCTGCTATTCTAGGGGACACAAAGAAGGACAGACTCGTCTATCTCACTGTGGTTAAACTCGTCTTGTTTGCTCTACTGGCGTCACAGCAAAAAAAGCCTCACCACAGTGAAGCCTGCGACAAGCGCTTGATTAACAGTACATTCATTTTGCTAAATGTCTGCGCATCGCACTCAAACAACTCACATGCTGTCCCTGTCAGTGGAATAAGAAAGGCAGCTTACAGAGTAGCTCTTTAGCCGAATGAAATCCACCGTCAGTCGGACTGCATCATCTCTGTTCTGGTTCAGCGCCTTCATGTAGTCCAGCAGGTCTGCGAAGAACTTGTAGGCCCCTGTAAGAACACACAGGACCACTATGTGGTGTCCCCCCATGTCCCGCATGATGTCTCGGGCCAGACGCTCGGTCCTAGACCCCGGAGGTGAGGCAGACAAGAGGGGGAAGGGAGAGAGACGCACGGTGAACTGCAAGCTGAACCACGCAATCCACTTGATATGAACAGTGAGGAGATCCGTAACGCCACGTTGCACTTACACATTATTTACCATGCAGTCTAACCCCCACACACACACACACACACACACACACACACACACACACACACACACACACACACACACACACACCCCCCC
>OMOT01016697.1:7148-20800 GCA_900312575.1 Acanthochaenus luetkenii | reverse complement strand
TCTCTGTTGCCGCAGTTCAAGTGAGGCTCATAGCGCAGACTACACAGTGATGTGCAGAGTAACGGAAGCTGTCAGCCAATAGAAACCATGAATAAGTCAACGGAGTAGAGCTACTCATACGTGAAGAGGATGATGATTGGGAGCCAGTGAGGCGTGGCTGCTGGGCTTCTTCAGAAAGAATCCTCCGTCAACAATGGAGAGCTAATTAGCACAGGGGCCGCTGCAGCGTCGAACGCAGCCGGAGCCGCCGCCAGCTATGGGCCTATCAGTTACCTCTCTCCAGCGGCTCAGGTGGAAGGCCCGGGGGCTGAGCCCGTTATGAGATCCAGGAGCTTAAGTTTCAGCGTTTTCACCATTCTGATGCCTGGAACTGGCAACTCTATCCCTCTGTGGACTTGGAGAGCAAGATGTCATTGGCTTCAGACACGTTTGATTGTGTGTCATGTTTTTTTCCAGGGGGTTTGGAAGTGCTATGATTGTCACTTCTGGATACTGTGTAATGTTGGTAGCAGACTATATGGTGTATTATGTTTCTTGGCAATGTATGTTTCAGACAGACAAACTGTGAGGTGATTTCAACAAAGGGGCCATCTGATAGAGTTCCTGAAATAACACTTCATGGTTTTACATCCAGTCTTATAAGATCTGGAGAACAGGCTGTGTATGGTTTGAAACCTACAGAACCAGCATCGAGCTGTAGAAGCACGTTTTAATTACATTTGTAGTGGTGTTGCACACTTGTAAAGTACTATGTAGCTCACAGGGTTTCATTGGTTCTAATGTGTCAGTCAGATAATCTAATTTCCGAACAGCGATCTAAATGGATTGGGACATTGACCAGAGTGTTGCGTGTTTGGCATTTCCGCACGTTTGGCATGCTCTCAATGAGGTCAGGCTGTTTCAGTGTTGTCAACTGCTCTTCCTCATCTTGGATGTCAGGAACAGCTGCAATCAAATAAACAATGTGTGGCGTGAGGTTTATTTCACACACATTTATGCCTTGTGCTCTTCATTCACAACAATCAAGCCAAAAACACTGTTGTTTTGAGATACGTATTTTTAGAACACTTGGACAGAAGAAACACATTGTCCTCCCATCCATCACTATATTTTTTGGGTTTAGTGTTTACACATTTTTGTTTGTTTGCCATTACCAAAAGCGCATGCTATAATGGGTATTTAGCCACCCGTGTCTGTTTAGAATACGAATGTAATGGTTGTCTAATTCAACGTTACCACTAGAGGGTACCTAGTGAACTTATTGTATTCTTCACTGTACCAAACATAAAGGAATCTGCAGGCATGCTTCTCATTAAACCCTCATCCTCTCTCACATCAAGCCTCTGGATACACATCTATCTGAATCTCACAAAGCCTGGCTGCATCACAGTTGAATGTTTATCACACATGGGGAGCTATTCTATAATACTACAGGAGTCTGAATCAAATCCCCATACACAGTCTGTGATACCCCTTAGTTACAGGACTCTAGCATATGTAATGAGCAGGGGCTGAAATATATTTCAGTGCAGGCTTGTTCTTTCAAATATATATTTTTTAATATATTCTTTTTATTTAATGTTTTTTTTTCGTTTTCCCCCCCAATTAAGGATACCAACACACAATCTGTTGATTTAGATGGGGATGTAAAAAGGGTGGAAACACAGTGGATTAGTGGATGACTTCAGTCATATAATCCTGAGTGGCCACGGTTTGTCACAACACCCACTCATGTCAAATGGGACAGGGGTTTGCACTAATGAGTTGGTGTGATACTAGAGACTGTGTTTATCTCTACCTTGTCTCATCTAGAAATTATTGTCAGATTTTCCACATTATTAATCAAAGTCTTGCCATCTATCTAGGCTTATGGTGTCAGTGGCATTTTACTAATCGTCTCAGGTGGACTTTGCCCCAAAAAGTGCTAGATGCATTAGCTTCCTCATTCAATGGAACCGAGTGGAAAAAGTACACACTGGATAAAGTGTCTGTTCCAGCTGCTTTGACAGCCTTCCGCTGATACTTCCCTTCGTGCAACAACATGGCCATTGGTTTGACCATGCATTAGTGACATTACCGGCCATCCTATCCTTTCCCTTAATTATTAACAGCATTCTCCGATCAGAGTTTATTGTTTATTGCCTGACGGCCCTTGGCCACTAACGGAGACGTTGATGATGGTGTCAAACGAATGGTGGGTGATCTTCAGATAGTGTCCCGTCCTCCACACTTAGTGGCTGCCTGGATACCTGGCTGCACAAGTCAACGACACAGGAGTTTCACTGCAAGTTGTATTGGTCCCTGTAGGAAAGAATTTGAGTCAAGGTTAGTAAGGTTTTAGGTTGATTTATTGGTAATTTCTGTATTTTTATTACTTTTTTCTTGGTCACTTTACCTGTTTGTATTTCTTTTCTTTTTTGCTTTATTACCTTTTGTGTTAGTATAAGTGACTGGTCAGGCTGAGTAATCATTTTTGTAAGATGGATGGTAATTTTGGTAAATCCTATAAGATCCTATGAGTTGTTTTGGCATTGTTTTAACTATTTTCTGATCAGTTTTATGGTAGCCACTTATGGCTGGTTCATGACTAATACTGTTGGCTTATGTCTTAGATTATGAGCTTGCTATATCATTGGTTATTTTTACACATTGCATATGTTTTTTATTTTCTTTGTGGGTAAATGGACTGAGGATGGATATAGATTGTTGATGATACAGTAGTGGTAAAAGTATGATAGTGTTACACCAAATATATTTATTGTTTAACTACCATATACAAAATCAACAATTATTTGCCATAGATGTGGTTGCTATGCAGTCAGATTTGTCTGGTTTGTCTGGTTTAGCTATACACAAAAGAAGTTTTGTTTGAGTAAATGTTTGCTGCAAAGATTGTGTCTGTTGGGTCTTGATAGTTATTAGCCTCAAAGCATTCATCTCCACCATGTAGGAAACCATGTCACTGATAATATATGAAAGTGTGAGTGGACATGTATTTACATTAAAGTGTTCTGTGTATAATGTATACCTACTGTATACATTCCATGTTGCAATTTATCACCAAGTACTTGAATATTTTACATGGAAACAGGCTGTTTTAATGATGAATTCCAGAGCAGAGACTTGTGAGACATGTTACTTAAGTAGACATGCTATTCTAAAATCATTTTCAGTCTCTCATGGCTTGACCCATGGGGACCACAGCTTACTGGCGCTGTATGTCTGTCAATGTGACAGCAGCGAGTAGCTGTTTCTTAACTCTTTGCTCCTAATCTGTCCTGATCAGGGTCTTTGTGGCCTCAGATAGTGGGAGAGTGGAACCGGGCCAAAACAGGGTTAGGCTATCTATATCTGCGTGGCGATTGTGATGGGGTGCTGATGAAAACCAAATGCTCGCTGGCCACTGGATCTAATTAAACACGCACAAGAACAAATGCATCGTAGCTTTTAGGACGTTGAACTGTTACGAGAAGGGTCACAAAGGAATTGGGTTCCTCCCATTCCCATCCCCCTGTTTATCTATTTATGTATTACACAACTTCGGGGAAGTTTATTCCTCCGCCTGAGCAATGTCACAGCATATTTCGTGCTGTTCGACATCAAAGTGTCGCGTGACAGGAAATGGCGAGGACCACCTCATGGACACAAAGCACAACAGCATGCAGCAGCATATTAGGCCTGCCTTTGATGTTTTGGTTTGTAATAATGTCCTTGGAGAGCTGAATTTGATATGCATTCTGCATGGAGTCCATTAGGACAGTAAAGGTTCATTAAAGGGGATCTAAATGCTTCCATATATCCTGTATCCTTCCTGCAGTGGTGTGAAATGTTGCCAATATTTCCAAGGTTGCTGTCTTTCCTCTGCATTTGATTTTTTTGTTCAGTCTCCCATAGGGCATTTCTCTGTTGTTGCAGCCCTTTGCTACAGATAAGCCCATCGAGGAGATCAGTCCAATAGAGGAAGAAGTGAAGGTAAAGTCAGCTGTGTCCTGGCAGCCCAGCGGAGAGAACTACTACCGGTGCCTGAGTGACGCATGCAGGGACAGTCACAGCAGTAACGCACAGATGGAGAGTTTAAAGGTGAACACCATGTTGAGCTTTTCACTACCTTTCCTATTTCTTTTCTTCGAT
Source organism: Acanthochaenus luetkenii (assembly GCA_900312575.1). Classification (NCBI taxonomy): domain Eukaryota; kingdom Metazoa; phylum Chordata; class Actinopteri; order Beryciformes; family Stephanoberycidae; genus Acanthochaenus; species Acanthochaenus luetkenii. The sequence continues at coordinate 16,669 of OMOT01016697.1, read as the reverse complement.
TCTTCATATTATAACCCAAAGCAATTGGCAATGTCTGTTTCCCCAATCAGCAACCTGAGAGTGAGGAGTCCCCCCAGGCAAGATACCCAGCATCCCCTCCGGCACCTCCATTACCCTCCTCTTCATCTCTACCGAGCACACCTGCCCAACCAGAGAAACCCTCAGTCAATAGACTAGAACACATTCAAATTGCAACATCTGGTGAGAGGACAACTGTTTTATCTAATGTAATCACTCTTATCCCAGGCAGAGCAAAACCTGTTACAGTATTGACTGGTTAAATCACGGCTCAAGGGAAGAATGTGTGTGTGTGTTATTGAAATATTGAAACGCAGAGTGAGACAGAGACTGCTTATGATTTGTATTGCAGTTATTAAAGGTTTCAGTCAGCCCAAGGCCACTGGGAGTGAGAAAAATGACCCTGCCGATAAGATGATGCTTCCTGATGCAAAACTCCTGGCTGACAAAAACCTTCTCAGTCACATGAAGTCCATTACATCTTTGAAAAAGTCGGGGATATCAGGAACCTTTGCTGGACAAGCGGTAAGCACAATAAGCTTGCCTATTTCTTACGTCTTTCCTCTGTAATTGCTTGCTTTTATTGACCTAATATCCTGTTATGCTGATATACAGAATGTCATTGCCCTGTGTCTTCTGCAGAATAAGATGGTAGTGCTGCCCACTGAGGAGGCCAACCTGTCAGACATCGACTACCTGGTGCCCACCCATGATGAGAGAGGCCGTCCCATTGCTGAGTGGAAGAGGCAAGTCATGGTGAGACAGCTGCAGACCAGGCTACTGGATGAGGAAGATCAGAGGAGGAAGGTGATGTATACTTTCCTACCTAAGATTAAACATTTTTACATTAATAATAATACATACAGCAAAGCCTTGCTAATCTAAACCCTGTGAGAATAGAGGTAGCACAGATTCATATATGGATATGCCACTCAGCTTTAGTATTCTTTATTTTAGACTGTGGGAAAGTGAAGGGGTGACACAGGAGATAAATCTCTAGGATTCAAGCCTAGGCCAGTGGTTCCACACATGTGGTTCCAGAGGCAGGGGACTTACGCACTAGACTATCTCTGAACAAAGTTTAAATGTTTTTAATTGCATATATCAAATTATAGAGCACACTTGGTAGCACGTAACTGATCTATTCATATTGCTGAGGTTTGAATAAATGCAGTTCTACTTGACCAGTACTCTATTCCTCATATGCCTATGCCATTTGACATTTGAAAAGGGCCATAATAATCACATATGCTGTATATTTATCTCCCTTGCTATTTTGCCTCTGCTCTTACAGGAAAATGGGAACAGATATGCCAAGGTCACCTGGAGGTACTCCCAGGCCCACAATGCCATTCTGGGGCCATGTGGTGAGCTGCTGACGGAGGATGACCTCATCTACCTGGAAAAGCAGATTGTGAATGTCTCCATGCAGAAGAACTGTGAAGGCTACGAGCTGGAGCTTGCTCGTCTGGCTGAGGAGCTCAGGCACATCCTGCCAGCTCCCATAGTGAACATCACGGTCAACACACAATTCAGAAACTTCACAAGTCAAGTCCCTCTGCCTGTGTGGTGCGGACGCATTTCAGGCATCGTAAAGAGCATGTCTCTGCTCATGACCAACCTGACAGACCAGCCCTACTGCAAGATGCCCAACACCGAACTGGTCAACGTATTCTCCCAGGCGCCAGTCAGACAGAATTCCACCAGGGGACGCAGGGAGAGTATAGAGGATGAAATCCATCAGTTCGGAGTGTCTGTGATGAATCTGAAGTCCAATTTTGAGAATCAGAACTCACCTCTGTCAGATGATACAGAGGAGACTGTCCTGTTAAATGATGCCATACAACTGGAGGCTGCAAAGTCAGATATACAGCCTAAAGTCTTGAGTCCAGTTGCAGAAACAGACCAAAACAGTGACTCTGGCGTTGCCTATGGTGAGAAGGTCACAAATGTTATAGAGACCACCAGCCTCAGAAAGGAGCGTATAGTGGTACTGTTCTTAGGCCACTGGAAGAAATCTGCCTACACTGTGACACTGAAGAGTAAGGAGAGGAAAATGAGTCTCAGTGAGCCGGGAATGGCTGACAAATGTGGGTCAAATCGTAGGTGCAGCATGGAGAGTGGCCAGTCTAAGAAGATGATGAACGGTTCTCTGGCACACTTCTTCAAGCAGAGGGGTGCAGTCAACAAGATGTTGGGGAACTGGAGGAGCATCATCTCCAGCGTGCCATCCAGACAGATACGCAAGTAGGGCTTCATATTTATATCATATTTTCCCCTTTCATTTGCAATTGTGATATGAATTATAATACACATGGCACACAACTTTTATACATTTACATAATTCCCTTTTTCAGAACTTAAAATGTGTTCAGAAATGTGTGTACGGAGAGAAAATGAGGTGTCAAGACATAGGATTTGCTCAGTTTGGTTCAAATGAAAGATTTTCTCCAGCATACAGCTTGCTTTTTGGCCAGGGATCCTGCACAGCATAATAAAACCTTGTTTTGGATGCTGTCTGAAACATCTCCCCCCCTAAGAAACAAACACAATGTTGCAATTTGGAAATCGTAGTAGTCATTACTTTTTGATTAATTGTACAGCCTTATCCACAGGCTCCACAGGCAGAAGGACCTGTACTCCCCAGAGCAGTTCCTACCTCGACTGGATGGCGTGCCAGTGGACTATGACAGCCTGACCCTTGATCTCTTCATGCTGGGCTACTTTCACATCCTGGAGTTGGAGCTACCTGCGGACGAGCGCAAAATGAGGCACCTGCTGTGTTTTGAGGTGTTTGACCACATCGGTTGCTTTACCTGGGAGACGGTCAGGGACTTTCATAAGGCCGTCACACAGGACATTGAGGCTGGGAACCGTGAGTGGAAGGATGGCTTTGAGGACCTTAAGATAAAGTTCTTTGGAAACGCAGTGAATCAGTCTGAACGCATTCCAGAAGTGGAGAAACATACCCTTCCAGAGGTTAGAAAGGTCCCTAAAGTCATTGTCCAGACACCTACCCCAGATGAGGCGATGAGGAAAACTGGAACTGACATTTCAAGTTTTAGCAATGAAGAAATTTGTAAATACATTGACCGTAGTTTTGCTTTTTGGAAAGAGAAAGAGGCAGAGATTTTTGATTTTGAGTAGTTTCTTGTGTCATCTTTTTGATATTTTTGTATGATTTGTAGACAACTGACATTAATTTATTAAAAAAGCCAGAGTGCTTAGACTACTAATGTGTTTTGCTGAGAGTGAATATATTTGTTTTGAGATAGATAAAAAGCACCTTTTCCTTTGGGAAGAAAGCATTTTTATTGTAAATATCACTAACAAGCCCTAAGATCCATGGTCTGGCAGGATGAGCACCAGTTCCAACAATATTACAAAATAAATCATCACACAGATACCTGTGTAATGTCATTTCTTGTAAGGCAGACCTTGGTTATTTCATTATTTACCTCAATGCAAGAGTCATTTAGTTGATATTACATCTCCTTTTATCTGTTACCTTTTTTCTTAGTGCACACATCTTTCCCCCCCATGGGGGCATCTAGCACGTTATCTATTATGGCATTACTATTGATTCATTATTATAACACTCGAAACAAAATGCTGCTACATTATTTATCTTATTTGCCAGCTTCCAAGCCTCCTTGAGAAAAGGCAAAGCATGTTCCTTTAACAGCAGGTGTGGGTCCCATGCATGTTGTTCGGAATCTGACTTTAGTCAGTCCTAAAAATAACTGAGTGAACGACAGGCAGTCTGTCCCAGTGACTTGGTAAAAGCTTACGCCATACTGGCCACTCCATGTTGATCTTACCAGCTCCTCAGCCACATGCAGCCTTTTTACTGGAAATATGAGCAATTCTTTGGTGAGTCTTTTTATTTTTTTTATCTCTGTGTTTTGATGACAGGAAATGTAATGAATTGTAGGCTTCAGAAGAGATTATAGTCATAACTTGCCCACAGAAAGCCAAAGCTACACTGCTACTGTTACTAAGCTACTCTGATAGTAAACTAAATTGGATACATTAGGTCACTGAGGTGAAATTATGTTCTGTTCTTATAAAACTAATTGCTTTTTATTTGTACCATAGACCAGCAATACTGTGCGTCGGGTAATATTTATCATTGTAAATGCAACAAGAAATGTCTTTATAGACACCACTTTTTTGTAAAGCTAAATGACTTACTGCCCCTGGAAACCACTTATTTTCTACGTTGTAGTTCTACTGTATGATCCAATTACATCAAACGTCTTGTAAATAGGACATCCAAAGGAGCACGTCTTAAATTGTTTTGAACTAAGCCTTGACATCTCGTGGTCAAGTCATTGCTCATGCTCTGTGTGAAAGATTCATATGGTTTTGCTCAGCTTTGAGAATAATTTTTTCTGCACTTGTAGGTAAAGAATGAACTCAGTTGTTGACCATCCCTGTTGAAAGAAGACTTAGCTAAAGCTCTGAACTAGAGTTGACCATGGTGCGCAATGTGGACGACCTGGACTTTTGTCTGGCCTCCCATCCCCAGAGCATCCTGGAGGGCCTGCGCTCCCTCTGCTCTCACCCCAAACTGGTGGACGTGACTTTGAGTGCAGGGGGACGGGACTTCCCCTGTCACCGTAGTGTGCTGGCCCTCTGCAGTATGTACTTCCACTCCATGTTTTCAGGGGACTTTGTGGAGAGTATAGCTGCCCGTGTAGAGCTTCAGGATGTGGACCCAGATATCCTCAGCACCTTGCTGGACTTTGCCTACACAGGCAAACTGACAATCAACCAGGGCAATGTGGAAGGATTGATCTGCACCTCCAGTCAGCTACAATTCCAGACAGTGCGAACTGTGTGTAGCCGATACCTCCAGCACCAGATCGATGCAACCAACTGCCTGGGAATACTGGAGTTTGGGGAGATCCATGGCTGCCCAGAGGTGGTAGCCAAGGCATGGGCCTTCCTCTTGGAGAACTTTGAGGCTGTGCAGCAGGGTGAGGAGTTCCTGCTGGTGGGAAAAGACAAGCTGATTGCCTGCCTGTCCAATGAAGGACTACAAACGAGGTCAGAGTGCACCCGTGTGCAGGCCGTTCTGACCTGGGTCAGGCACCACAAGGAGTCTCGGCTCTGCCACCTCCCTGAGCTCCTGACCCTGACCCGCCTCTACCTACTCAACCCAGACTACCTGGCTGACAACCTGCTGAAGGACAGTCTGGTCCAGGCCTCTCCCAGCTGCAGGGAGGCTGTGGAAAATGTTCACAAAGAGGTTAGTGAGTTCACACTTTACCCTGCCCAATACTTTGCTTTCTTATCATTGTTTGCTCAAACTGAGTAATTTTCCATTAACAATCACGTGACATTTTCTTTTCTAGAAGATGGATTTGGCACCAGGACATGTGGACCGAGTCAACCCTCAGATTCCGCAACCAAACCTGCAGGAGGTGCTGTTTGTAATGGGAGGCCGTTCACTGGATGATGAAGATGATGATGATGAAGATGAAGATGGGGACAGAGACCCAAGACTGCTGCCCAGGAACTGTGCCTTCTACAACACAAAGACCCGTACATTAATTTCTTGCTTATACTCAAGTTAGACGTTTGTTTCAGTTCCAAATACGTTTTACAATGAGCACATTTTACAACAGTTAGAACTTTGTTGTAAAGGGGAAGAGAAGAGTGAAGAGAAAACACATGAACAACTCTAATTTGTTAAAAATACAATTCAAAGGATAGGGATAGACAGTTTGGAGTGGACTAGGCTGTAGAGATGGGTTGTCTGTCCTTCCTTAAAAAGTGGGTCTGTTTTTCATTCCTTGACAGGTTTGGAAGGGTTTAAGAGGAATTGTAATGTTGGCACAGCCAGAGAACTTCATCCCAGGAATGTAAAGCTTGATGTGACAAAATTGGATAATCTTTTCAGTTTCTCTAATAACAGGGGCAATAACAGGAACCTCCTTACTAAGCATTTTATCCCTTAGTTAGAGTTAGAAGAGGGCATCCATGTCACTGCTTTTGATAGATAAAAATAGATTTGGGACTTTTTGAGGCCAATGAGAAATAGTTCACTTTTCTGTGCATTCAAATAAGCAAAAATTGTTGCCCACCTAATTTTGGTCTTGAGGACATCTGGCGTTGCCAGGTTTCATCTACATACTGTATCTGTGAAAATGGTCTTTTCATCTGTTTTTCCCTTCACTGTTTTTGTGTAGTTTCCCTCTCTGGATGATGTTGTAACCTCTTAACTCTCTACAGAACAGTGGCATCAGCTCCCCAATTTCCCTAACCCTAACAAGTGGGGTTACTCCATGGTCTCTCTGAACAATGACGTCTATGTCACAGGTTGGTCAAGTGTGTGTGACCCTTCAAAACACAGGAAAGGAGAAATGAAAAATGGCTTTGAGGTAGTTCCTCTTGTGTGGAATGTAATGTATTCTCAGACTGTTGACAAAGTACTCTTGTCTATCTGACAGGGGGCTCGCGAGGTTCAAATACCGACACCTGGTCAACCACAGAGACCTGGAAGTACATCACTCGAGAGGGGAGGTGGGTTACTGTGGCACCCATGCTCCGGGCTCGGACTAACCACACATCAGCAACGCTGAATGGAGAGATTTACGTCATCGGAGGTAAGAAAATAAATACAGTCCTGCCTGTGGTGCCTTAAACCTGCAGTGGAATGGGAAGCTGCGATGAACTCCACAGACTCATCTGCCCTTCGACGGCCTGGCTGTGGTCTTCTACGTTAAGACGATGATACGTATTTGATGTTTACGAGAATACGGTCCTGCTTCAACACTCACCCCACGTTACATCTGTCTCCTCTAGGTACGACGTTGGACTATGTTGAGGTTGAAAACTACGACCCTTACAACGACACCTGGGCCATCACATGCCCCGCCTTGAAATATGTGACTAACTTCACTGCCACCGCATGTCATGGGAAGCTCTATGTGATCGGCTCATGTGCAATGAAGTACAATGCTTTGACCATGCAATGCTACAACCCTGTCATAGGTAGGGATGATTGAAGCACCATGTCACTGCTGTCGGGTGAAAACCTTGTATCTCTAAGGAATACAGTCTTGTTTTTCGCTTGACGGCCATGCTTTTTAGAGTTTATCCAATTGGTTTTGAAAGGTTTTCTTCAACCCAATTGTTGTAGAATTGTATTATTTTCCTATACAGGACCATGTGACCCTTCAGTTGAAATTAGTACATGAAAATCACCAAAATTGGAGTCACGAGGTTTCATCCGACAGCGACGATGTGCTAAACTCATTGTGTTGACTCGTCACAAAGGTATCACTTCAAGTACCATTGTCTCTTTTGTTCCATACCCATGCCTCGTTTACTGAACCCAAACATAATGTTTGATTTGGCGTGGATGTTTGTCTCATCCTTTATTATTCTGTTATTACATTTATGGGTTTACGTTGATTGTGTTTTTTTTTTGGTCTTGCAGATGGCTGGAGTATTATTTGTTCGCCCTTCATCCCTAAGTACTTGTCCTCTCCTCGCTCTGTCTCTGTGGATGGAGTTATTTATCTGATTGCTGACAACACTAAAAAAGTCTACGCTTATGATCCAGAAGCGAACATGTGGCAAAAGGTGGGCTTTAGGAATTATTTCTGATTGAGATCAAAATAATGAATACACTTCACATTTGTGTTCAAAAGATGAGCATGGAGCATTTATTGTCATTTATTTATTGTTGTTGTCAGTCCCCAAATTTCAGTTGAGCAAGTATTGGGACAAATCCACTAGTTAAGTAACAATAACAAAGTAATTTAACATGAATATGCTGTATGAACGTATAAAGGAATATGAATCAGCGTCATCAGATTCTTTATGTTTTTGAGATAAAGCTTTGAAAGGAGCAACTTTACTAGGATACTAATGGGTACAAAGCATAGACCTAATCTTTGTCCTGCTGTCTTCACTCTTCCCTGTCTTCAGGTCCAGTTTCTCCACATGCTCCATGAGAATGGAGGCCTGGTAGTGCTGGACGGGCAGCTGTTTGTCACAGGGGGCCACTGGAAGGGTATGGAGGGGGACTACGGGGCGGAAGTGGAGGTGTACAACCGAGCGTCCAACACCTGGACAGTGGAGTGCTTCCTGCCAAGAATTTGGTTCTACAGTGGAAGCTGCACCATCTTCCTAGACCCATCCCAGTGGCCTGAGCCTTTCCCCATAGATCCCCCATAATGCCACATGTCCCGGCAGACTCCACTCTGGGTCACAGCGCACACAGATCTCTCTCTGTCGTTTGTCTCTGTCACAATGCAAATGGAATGTTTATCACAGGATTATAGGGATCTCACTGTGCCCTAGAATAGTGTGTTACTCGATCCACAGGTATTAGTGGATTTTAGGACCCTTTTTTTGGCTGCTCGTAACGTGTTTACATATACTTGGTTTAAGTTGAGATCTGCGTTGCCTTCGTTTGATCGATTCCGCTTGTTGAATCATTACACCTTTGTAGAAAATAGTTTGTGATCTACTGTTTTGATTGTTGACATTATCCACACATGTCATTGTTATATAATAATGTGCTTTCATCTGTAAAGGATCGAATTATGAATCAAATACATTTCTTATGTATAGTCAGCCGGATGTGTTTGTAATTCCCCTGTCAATAAATCACTGTCGGCTCGTCCGTTGTCTCGATGTTTTCGATCATTAACCTGTTGGAAGCGACCAGCCTCACTCGTGCGTCTCTCCTACTATGGAAACGTCCAAGCCGGCGTTCTATCACCATGCCAACGGCCCGGAAGCGCGTGGTTACCCTGGCAACCTCGGCTGGGGTTTGACTGAAGCAAAGTTGCTCGCAATCACTGAAGTTTGTTCTTTTTTTTTATTTTAGTTTGAGTTCCGTCTCTAGCGGTTAGTCTGCTTTTCGCCCCATGACACGAAGCTACCAGACGTGTAACTTTACAAGCGTTATATTGTTAAAGCTGGGCGACGTTTGCGATGAGTTCCTCGGGGGACCGAGACACACGTTCACCCGGACTGGAGGCCGTGATTCAGGTCGGTACAACGCGTCGCTCCCTGGTGTCGTTCGTGTTTAGTTTGAAAGGAAAACGTGACGCTAGCTTGTTTGAGATGTACCCGGAAGTAGATTGACTAGAAACACAAATCATGCGGCACCTCTTAATGGGCGCCCAGGCTATAACCAGGAGAGAACTAACGTTAGTGATGTACATTCCGGCTCTTTCCAGTGAGTCGGCTCATTTGGCTCGGCTCACCAATAAGAGCCGGCTCTTCATTCAGTAGCATTTCCGGTTTCTCACATCTTGTTTGTGTTTGTGCACATCTATCACTCATGGAATCTGAGTCTACCTTCTAATTACCAAAATAACATTATTTAGCATTTTGCTATAAAAACTATTTCAATCAATGTAAAAACAGTAAGACGCTATTACACATGTGCATGTAGGGCATTTTTATGTCTTGAAATAAATTGAAATTAAATATTACGGATATTAAATAATTCCACAACATTATACAGATAAATA
>OMOT01016629.1:11571-21752 GCA_900312575.1 Acanthochaenus luetkenii | reverse complement strand
TTAAACAGAGGGGACTGTGCAGGTGCAATAACACACTCCCTGCAGTTCATATAACACTCTGCTGTCGCTTTTTATTGAGAACATCTGTATGAATCTTCATATCGAATAGCAGTATAATTCTATTTTCTCTGGATTTATGTAGCAATACTGTGTATATCTGTGTACACTGAATTCTGATTGTTCTGGAAGGACATTGCATGGTGCATGAAAATCTAAATATGCTTTCGTGTACCACGAGGAAACACTACACGCCTCTCACTCTGCGTATGATTACATGCAGTATTTCAAAGGAAAGATAAAAGAGCATATGGATTTCACTGTAATGGCGTCTATTCAGAAACACACAAATATCACCATTAACCTTCTTTCTTTATTGCCTCTCCTTTTCCCCGTCTCCCTGCTCTCCCTGAAGGATGAGTGTCACAATTTCATCAAAGTCCTCCTGCAGCAAAACAATGACACCTTGTTTGTGTGTGGAACAAATGCGTTCAACCCCTCCTGCCGAAGCTACAAGGTAGGGACACACACACACACACACACACACACACACACACACACACATTTTCGGTGCTCTTTGCACTTGCTTTGACCTCACATGACAGGAATATGCTCCACATACTGTAAACATACAGTCTTAAAATCTCTGTCTGCCTTTCTTTCTCTCTCTCTCTCCCTCTCACTCACTCTGTCTTTCAGTCTGTCTCTATCCCCCTCCCTCTCTCTCTGTCTGTCTTTCTTTCTCTGACACACACACACATGTACAGACAAACTCACAGGGATATTTTTCACATGTAACCCCAACCATATGGGAGTTGAGAGGGCTGAGGTGTGGAGCGACGGACATAGATGGATGACTTTCACAACTCTGCAGGCCCTCCTCCTATGTCTCTATCTCCAGGTGTACCCTGACACGCTTGATTTAGAAGCAGGGAAACCTAACTACCTACCTACACACACACACACTCTGAAACGCAAGCAAAGGAGCAGTACTGAAATCCGATTCAACCTTCGCCCTTAACCTAAGTAGAAGCCCGCCTTGCCTTATCCACATTTCTAGAATAGCTTCAGGATTCTTTAAGGGGAAACAAAACCTCCTTGTGAAGATGTGTTGCACTGACACAGGCAGATAGACAAAAAGATAGACGTGGAGAAAAGATAGACGTGGACAGATAGACAAAGACATACAGTCAAGCAGATGGACAAATCATACAGCCAAACAAAAAGTTTTTCCCCCCAACATTGGCAGGAAGGCAGACAGCTTCAAAGGCATACAGGCATTCAGATAGACAGAAAAGACTGGCAGACTAACAGACAAACAGACAGGCAGAAAGACGAAGATAAAAAGCAAACAGGCTATGCTCAAACTGCAGCTGAAAGTGTCCCAATTTTTCCCTCACTTTCCCTCACACACACATCTGATGTTTTCTGACGTTTCAGTGTGAGGAACAAAACGTTGTTGCATTATTTTCAGTTCCAATCTGGACCACATTGGATATGTGGTACAAAATTGGATCCCGAAGCCTGCAACCCACATGCGACCTACATTGTATTTTAACGCTCCAATTGGAATTTGTCAGCATTTCCATGACAATAAGCAATGAAGTAAGAATTTACTTCATCGACCTGAGACTGTCATACTTTTGGCGCCGTGGCATGATGGACAACGAGACACAACAATGAAAAGAAAGCGAAATAGCAGACTTTGGTATTTGGGGAGACGCCTCGACTCAGTCAAAACTCATGTGTTACAAAAAAAAAAAGAACAAAAACCGGAGAAGTTTAGGTACAAAACCAGATGTGACGTCTTTTGTGACTGTTACTCTGTGCACGTCATTGAAAAGATGTGAACAGCCATCTAAAAACAATCAGGTATGAGCAGCAATTTGGGATTCAGCATAAAGGTCTGCGGCGTAAACGTAGCCAGAGAGACAAGAAAGAACAGACAGACAGACAAACAGGCAGATGGACAGAAAGACAGACACACAGACGAGGCTCTGTCCTGAAGGTTGTTATTGTTTGGCGTTGCTAGGATGTGGTGGGATGGAAATACGGGACACTGAAAGGTTATCTAGGTGGCCTGTCGGGAAAACTGCTTTGGATCACCAGGTCTTTTTATTAGAAAAACATGACATCTCCGCTCCGCTGGCTTTTTGGTTCAGCGGCGCTAAGCACACAGAGTGGATGTGTTTGAATTCAGCTAGCCCTCCTGGAGAGAACGTGGAATTTATGTCTCTGCATTTATCAGGCTTGGTTAGCTTTTACAGCTCCTCCGCTTACGGTTTTTAGGCTTTTTGTTTGGCCTGTTATTGCGTTGATGTTGTCTGTGGTTCGCTGCTAGCCTCTGTGACACGGGGTAGAGTTTAGGGTTAATGAGTTGAGGTGTTGTAAAATGTAGTATGGTATGGTAACATGACCACACACACATACAGACGCTGTATGCTTGCCTGTGCAAACATATACATAAATGCACATATGGACAATGTCATACAATTAATACAAATGATGACGGATAGTAATTATTCAGAAAGTAATTATTCTGAAAGTTCCTGGCTATTTAGATCTATGCACAAATGTGGAAAAACGCATGCAGACATACAAACACAGACACACACGCACAAATGTGCAAACACTCAAAGATGTACACAAATCTTCAGAAACACACACGCAAACACACTGTGCTGCTGGCAAGCTGGCAGACTCTCTGGGCAGATACCAGGCCTTTGATGGCCCGCTGGGCTCATCTACACAGCTTGGTGGAAAGGCTATGTGTGTGTGTGTGTACGTGTGTGTGCATTTGTGGTTAGATCCACCTTGGCCACAGTTTGCCTCTCCATCTCCCCAGTGTGACAGCGCTGAAAAGAGCTTCTGTTTCGGGGCCAGCCTCATCCCACATTAATCAACAACGCTGCAAGGGAGGGATCATAGAGGGATGGAGGGGGAGGAGAGGTGGAGGGGGAGGGAGAGGTGGAGATGGGAGGAGAGGAGAGGTTGAGGGGGGGAGAGGGGATCTTCATGTTTTACCTCTCTTCTCTTTCTTGTTTTGATGGTTTTTTTTGTTTTTTTACCATTCTGTCTTTTTTCTGTCTTCATTACCTTCTCTTCCTTCTCCTCCCACACAGCCTCAACTCCTCCATCCTCCCTTCCCCTGGAGTCCATCTATAGACAGGCCTTGTGCTGGGAGTGCCGCCACTTGTGTACACAAACATACACAGAAAAACTACAGACAGACACCTTGTCAGCCATGGCAAAGGCCTCAACTCTCTCTGTCCTTCTCCCTCGCTCCCTCCCTTCTGCCCTCCACCGTTTCTCCTCCTTTCCTGCCAACCTTAATTCCTCTCCCACCATTCCACCTCTATTGCTTTCTCCCTCTGTCGCTCCCTTGCTGTGTTGCAATAAAAATGCCCTATCCAGCTGGGCTGATATATGACTGGTGTTGGTTACATCACCTGTTGCCGGGCGGAGCAGGTGGATCAGTGGGGAGTTTGGGGGCGGAGCCTGGAAGCTGCTGGTCCCAGGTGATGCTGGGCACCGGTTGACTGAACTGTATGGGGAAAAGCTCTGTTTTGGCAATCTCTGCACAGTCTTAGCAGTATAAATGCGTTTAATGCATCAACAAGGGGATTTAATATAATCAACAAGGTTAAAATGCATCAACACCAACACAAGAACAAGCACACACTCGTGTGGACAAACAAATATATAATAGAGCCTCACTTTACTGCAACATTTAGGGAGGCAGTTTGATCCACATAATGTACATTAGCAGGGAAAATTGGATGGATTGCACATCATTAATATAATTTATTGTCACATTGCTGTATACATTTTTTTGGTCATCATTCTTCTTTAATAGATCAATTTAGACAATTTAGAAGTCTGAGGTTCAGGTAAATGAGGTTCTTCTGTAGGTAAAAAATAAGTATTTCTCCCAACAGTTGCAGAGCCTTCAGTTTTCTGCCCCAGTGTAAAAGGTGGTCAGTGACAGCGAGGGTTCAGCCTCAGAAACAGGCTGCAGAGAAATGGGCCGTGACTATTTCTCTCCCAGGGAGAAGTGTCCCCGTTTGGTTTACACTACGCCTTCTGGCCCAAGTGTGAACTCGTGCACTTGTACCTTTATGGATCCAGACGGGGATGCTGGTGGAAATACGGGCTGAATTCAAAGAACTATATGTTGGAAACTCAGCCCAGCTGTAGGTCAGCATTCTGAAGATGTATTAATGTGCCGATATAGACAAAGAGTTATTAATGCTGTTATCCATGCCTGTTCTTTAGGAGCTAGTGGTTGTTGGATTATATGTACTTGGATGGGGTTTCCTAAAAGTATTTTATGACTAACTTTAAAAATTGTCAGTGGCTGCCCTCTCTGACACCAATCAACAAACTCATGGACCAGTTAATAATTGGGATGCTGGCTCAGTTTACCCTGGGTTTGTCCTCACTAAGATTTCAAAAATCCCACAGCTATGATAAATATGGCCCACAAACCAGAAGTCATACAAACAACACAGACGGAGAAGCAGAACATGTCCCTCACCATGTGTACTGAAGCTGATGCTGAACCACTCTGCTTGTCTAAGTAATTAGCATATAGCACCAGTGAGCTGTTGTAGTAATGAAATCATCTAGATACACCGCACAAGGTTACTGTACATTCATCTAGATCCCTACAGTACAGTCCGAGGTGTGACAACAGTACCGCTGTGTTACCGTTACTTTGAATTGTTAATGTACTATATACATACAGTCTGTACATTCAGCCTTTATGTTAATGCTTACAAATGTTATGGTTCAATATGGCAGTTTTATGGATTACTGTTGCCTTGATTTGAATATTGGATATTGCTTGGGACAAGGCTAAGAACATGAAAGTGAGTGCTTGTGTGTGTGTGTGTGTAGCAATCTGTTGTTTCTCTGTGCATGCCAGTTTGACAGGAGATTGGACTCATATACAGTATCTGTGGCTGGCCTGGGAGTGTCTTCCTCCCATTCAACCAGCAGGAATAGATCACTGACAGCCAGCCAAGCCCACTAGACAGAGGTCTGGGGAGATATGAGTGTGTGTGTAGGCAGTGTGTTATGTGGCATGTCAGAGAGAGAGAGTGTGTGTTATGTAGAAACTGACACAGAAGCTGCTGGCGTTTCAAGCTCAACTGAGTAGCCCCGCGCACCCAGCCTCCTGTGTATTAGCACACGCTCTGATTCAGTAGATATACCTGACCTTCAGCTGTCCACAGCCCTTATCATTAACTCAGCCAGATCTATAATTACAGTTTCCCCCCGTCTATTAACAATATATATCTTCAAAACAGCCTGCGTCCATACATTATGCTCCTATCATTTCCGAGGAGACAGACGGAATGGGAGATCGTGAAATACGCAGCTCTGTCTGTTGTAAAAGGTCACTTTTTGCTGCCAAATCAGCCTCAACAATTTCTCTGGCAGGCTTTTGCAGCATTGCGCCGGAGCGTGTGTGACCTTTTTAGTGGGCAGATGATAACCGTTTCCGCTGAGACAGGAATAGAAAACAAAATGACCTGTTTAGAGACCAGAAAGGGCGGCGTAAGCGCTATACTGTCTTGGCAAGCTACATTCGTCTTTGTCGAGAGAAAGAGAGAGAGAGAGAAAGAGAGAGGTAGAGGTAGAGATAGAGAAGAAAAAGGACTATGCACCGTATATAGCGTGTTCAGTGGTCTTCCTTGACCTCAGTCTCTGGCCACTGCAGGACAGCTTTCCTTCTCGCTTGTGTGTGTGTGTGTGTGTGTTCCTGGTCTTCAGCCAGGGTGAGAGAGTGTCCTCGGGCCTGCTGAGGGAGACAAGCCTACCCACGGTGGGATGATTGTGACCTTTCACCCGCATCTCATCCTCTGCCATGCTCTGCCAAACTGGAAACGAAAGTTCCAGTTCATAGACTAAACTAAACCCGTTTTTCTTAAACTATGGGCAAGGCCTCAAAATAGCTCATGAGTGGCAAGATTAGTGACATGTTTTAATAAACCACAGTCCTAAGGCAAGACCACTTTTACTCAGGTTACGTACTGGACTTCAAATGGTATCTTTCCTGGAATACCTGCTCAGGGAACAGCTCCTAGCCCAAGAAAGCTATTCCTTGGGCTAGGACTGGCAACAGGACAATTACCTGCTATTCAAAAAACAACTGTGGCTTGGTGAACATTTCTCACGTTCCCTGCTCAGGGCCCTGTGCTCAAAATGTTTTCTCTGCCCATTTAGTTCCACTTCATAGTAAAAGCACCGACTTTAGAAAGCAGGACAGGGGAAAGCACCACAGTAAATAGGGCGAAGATCTGTCTCGAGGGTTGTCTTTAACACCAGTACAGTTGAAGGATAAAGGATGGCAGAGGGAAGCAAACCACATCCACCCCTTAGCGTGAAACACGCTGCTGTGGAAAAGTTCTGTTTTTCCGCTGTCGCTCAGTGACAGTTTCCCAGATACTCCCAAATGGGCTGCTTTTACAGCTCTCAGTAGGATGCCAGAGTGGCGTCCACAGGATATTGGGGTAGGTCGGGATTGGAAGGACACATTCCTGGGTTGGGTACCATGGCTTTTTTTGGAGTATTTTCCTCTGACTCACACCATTCCTCACCTCCTAGAATATTTACTTTACATTAATTAGCAGTTAGTTAACAGTTATAATGTTTGACATTTGAGTTAATTCTTTTCCCACTTTCTACTCTTCCTCTGTTCCAATTGGGAAGCAAAATGTCCTTCCTTGGTTGTATTTTACTTGCAGTGGTTTGTTGACCTTTCACCTCATCTGTGACCCTAGATGGACACCCTGGAGGCTCTGGGAGAGGAGATCAGCGGGATGGCACGCTGCCCGTATGATGCCAAGCACGCCAACGTCGCCCTCTTCGCTGGTAAGATTAATTTGATCTATGTATATTATAGCTCCTTGTACTGCATATCTGTGTTCCTAAATATTATACTTGATTAAATGTATGTTCATTGTGGTTTTGGATTTTGGATTAAGATGTGGATTTTCTGAACATGAGAGAAACTTAAAGCGACAGGAACTTTTTACAAGTTGCCATAATGTGAAATAGATCAAGCATTTGTGATGCAACTGGATCATTGAATGCCATGAGGCAGAAACATGAATCCAGATTCTCTCCTGTCTGCAGTTATTAAACATTGGAACATGTTTGAACTAAATGGGAAAGTTGAGTCTATTTGAGCATGGGGATTAGTTGCGGTTGTATTTAAGATTGTTCTTAATACCCTGCGGGTTATCGTAATGACAATACTCAAGTGTCAAGAATAAAAGCCAATCTCTGTTACATGCACTAGAGCAAATAACAGAACTCTGGGCCACATTTGCTCTGTGTCAGGAACTCGCTGCTTGTTGGTGCTCTTTGGAAACGCATCCAGATTATATTGCGGTAACTTGCTGAAAAAATAGAATCTCCTCTCTCTCTTTCTGTGTTTCTCTCCGTCTCTCTCACACCGCCCTCTTTGTCTCTCTTTCCCTTTCTCTAAAATGCATGAGATTAAAAATAAATCACAAATGGATGGAACCCGAATGAGTCAGCTTTCCGTTGGCGGGGTGCGATTCTTCTGATGCAACCAACCCGCAGGCTGCTAAAGACATTCAGTCCCCATTCATATTTGCTGTGAACTGATTTATGGGAGTATGCGCTTCTCCCTGTGTGTTTGAAGCTGAGGAGGAGAGCAAACGCCTAGGTTGACCAGTTAATGTGGAGCAGAGCTGCTTGGACGGACTTGGAAGCACTGAGTAATCAAGAGGGTTCCTCTGACTGCTATCCTTTCAATTATGTAGTTTGAGTTTCCACTGTGGCTATAGCCAAGGCAGGCTGAGGTCATGCTGGTGGTGTATAGTGTTCGCATCCCGTGTGTGTCGCATGTGTGCACGTGCACACGCGTGTGACTGTGGGTTTTGTGGGGCTCTAAGGCTGTGTGTGCGTGCGAGCGCCGTGTTGTTAGTTTGTGCTTGCGCGTAGAACTGTGTTTATGCGAGTGAGCAATCACCAATGTGCTACATGCTTAAGCGAGTGTACCGTCTGTTGTCCGCCAGAGAGTCTGTTCTGTTTGTGTGCTTCATCCATTTTCCAGGTCTGGGCAACATGTTTGTTGTATCCTGCCACAGGAGAACAGGAATCTCTGAGTGGCTTTGTGTGTTCCACTCTTTATTACCGCACTTGACTTAACTTCTCTCTTCCTATGTGGCACTCTCTTTCTGCCTGTCTCTCTCCATTCTTCTCCCACCAACTCTCCCCCTCCCCGTCTCCATCTTTCCTTCTTCCGTCTCTCTCCTCCCGCTCCAGATGGCAGGCTGTACTCGGCCACCGTAACGGACTTCCTAGCGATCGATGCGGTCATCTATCGTAGCTTGGGAGACAGTCCGACTCTGCGCACCGTCAAACATGACTCCAAATGGCTGAAAGGTGAGACGCAGGACACACAAAGTCCTGACGTGTTGGAAAGCACAACGCTGAGTGACACGTTTGAAAACAAACCAGGACATGCATGCTTGAGCATGTGTGGTTGCGTATTTGTGATGTATGATTTGTGGTGTGTGTGTGCGCGCGCACGTGTGTCTTTGTGTGTGTGAGTGTGCATGCGTGTGTATATGTGTTGTGCCTCTGTGTATGTATGTCTGCAGAGCAGGAGCAGTTATGCTAATGCTACACGCTCTATTTGATGCAGTCGTTTTGCCAACCTGCCCCAGTACTGTTGATGTAGCCAGGAAATTGCTCTGCCCTGGGGAGTAACAACCACAAGTCCAGCCTGTCAGAACTCAATAGAGAGATCCTTCATTCCTTGCATGCAAATTGCTTTACCGATATGACGGAAGATAGATTGAGGCACTCAAGACTCACAGTCGGTGCCTTTCTGCATATTATGACAGATATTTCAGCTGTTTACTGTGAAATATGGTGTCAGATCTGTTTTGTCATGGCAAAATGTCACTGTTTTTCTCCTTCTCACAGAGCCCTACTTTATCCAGGCAGTTGATTATGGGGACTTCATCTACTTCTTTTTTCGGGAAATTGCTATGGAGTACAACACAATGGGAAAGGTAAGGCTTTTTCTTCTTCTATTGTTTCAGCGCTAATCAGAGGTGACTTCCTACTTACCAGGAGATTCAGGAAGTGCCCGGGGAAACAAACAGGAAAAGGGTGTATCAAATAACTGGATGAAGGCTTTCGAGAGCGGTGAAGTGGCCAACCATTTTTCAATAACAGATCAACACTGGACAGGATGCTGGAGAGAAAATAGTTTCAACCCAAAAAAAAGTGTGGATGTCTGGAAATCCATTTTGAAGTCTAAATATACCACTTGAGTTGCACGTCCACATCCATCCGCTCACGTTATTGTTTGACCTATGGTCTCAATGTTTTCCCAAAGGACTTCCACTCAAATGACAAAGGGGAACAGGAAAGGTGGGTGTTGAGAAGAGAATGATGAACAGTTTTCCCGCAGGTCTTACACCAGAGGGACAGTAACAGACATTTTTCTATTAATCTTCTCATTTCAGTTTTAGACCCTGCCTCGAGAAAGTTTAATTGGATACCAGCTAGAGGGAAATACGTTATGGAAATGAGCCGTTCAATATGTAGTTTACAGAATAAATATAGGCAGGCAGAGAAACACAGAGAGTGAGGGGTGGATCAGAACAGAGCTGAGGTAACGAGAAACACATAAATAATGGCTTTGCTGCCAAAAGTGACAGGCATGTGTTATACAGAGCATGAATACAGATCAGGCTTCTCAATCTGCCGGGTATTTTGAGATGAATATCAGTATAATGGTGCTTGTGGCGTAGAACTGATGGTTCAGAGAGCAATTTAGGGTTTGGTGAACAATATCTCTTCATTATAATTCATGGGCCTTCCGAATCAGAATCAGAATCGGGTTTGACTCCGGTTCAGAGTAACTCATACTGTACATTCAACAGTCAACGACAGCAACGACAATCAACAATCAACAACAAGAGTACAGTAGCCTACAGTAAACAGTGGCGCTATCGTGCACAGCAGTAAAGTTAATTTGTGCATATGCATTGGATAGGTATGTACGGATATAATTATAATATAAATACTAAATATAAACTAAATATAAACTAAATATAAACTAAATATAAACTAAATATAAACTAAATATAAACTAAATATAAACTAAATATAATAAATGTATGAATGCA
>OMOT01016606.1:7575-18310 GCA_900312575.1 Acanthochaenus luetkenii | reverse complement strand
CCAAGCCAAAGTGGAGGCAGACTCAAGCAAAGAGGAAAAAGACAACCTGAACTCAATCTCCTCTGAGAACAGGACTGCAGTCACACAGGGGAGGCAACACTGATACTAACTGTGGCGTTTAAGAAGCACTTGTGACCATTTTCAACGAGGCATGTGACCGCAGTGAATTGCACCGAATGTTGCGTCACTATTGTCTTCTGACAGGGCTTCCTCGATCCATTCAAAGATTTTCCCGGCCACTGCAGCACTGTAAATGTACAGTGTGGGTGGTTAAAACTGAAACATGATTCAGTGGCAGCTCCTGTTCCCTCGGCTATCTTTAGCCAAGGGAAATATTAGGTTTAGCTTAATTACTTTTGACACATCAGATGTATTGTGAATTAGCATCACATGTGTGTGTTTGGATTGAGGCAGGAAGGGGCTCATTAAAATAATTGAATATTATTCTGATCTACTATACAAGTAGTAATGTGATCTAAGCCGATAATATCAGTAATATGAAAAGGTTTTATCACCCCTGATTCTGACTTTTCTCTTGAACTGGATAACGGCAACAAACTTCAAAATATTTGAAATATTTGAGCCAGTGTTGCTTTTCTGGTTGTTAGATTTTTATTATTTTAATCTCATTTTTTCTTTTTGAAACGGCATGCAAACATGACTGATGCTTGAGCCGTTGTTTCCTTGTCTGCAGTCTGTGTGGACCCTTGTTTTTCTATATGAATACAGTTCAATGGTTACTGCAGATTTCAAACCCAACGGTGATACGTTGCGTGTTTTAGTATACAAAAACTGTTTTGTAGGAAACGGAATTCTCATTACCTTTGAGTGATACGAGATGCTGTGATATAGAGGAGCATCTTTTGAAACCCCTGTGTGTTTAATGCAACCTGTGTTCTACAAATTGGGTGTCAGCCAACACAAACATTATTCTTGATGAACATACAATTATGCATAAGTCCAATGAATCCCTCTTGTCATGTCGTTGTATATTACCCAACAGAAAACGTGCGTGTGATTAAACAGCACTATCTGCAGTTGAGCTTTGAGGGTCGCCCCCAGTCTGTATAAACAGCTGCAGCAGTAATCCAACAAAATGTTACATTAATAAACTATTTACAAAAATTACGTTTATTTTGAAGTTTGGAGAAAAGAGTACTTATGGTAAAGAAATAGATTGTGTCAGCTGTTACTGTTAATTATGTTCACCTTCAGATAACATATACAAACGGTGTTGTTCATAATAGCTGTCATAAGCCATAAGGCAGGTGTTTGTATCAGACCTATTCTGCTGTTTCCACAAGACATTTAATTAGTTGTATGTTTCGTATTCTCTGTGATCTTCTGTCATCTTAGCCAGATGGGAGAGTTGGTTCAGTATGGATGTCTATAGGCCCCGACGAAACCTGGAACAAAACACAATTATACCGTGATATAATCAGTATTACTATACGCATGTGTCAAATCTTATTTGAATCCATCAAACCTCAAATCATAGACTTCGTCAGAGGTTTTACCCGTTAACCAGGCTGAGTGTGAACCTTACTTCACTGGGTGATGTTCCTTCTGCTGAGTGAAAAGACAAGAAGCACTCACCTCAGTCTACACTTGTTGGGGAAAACGCCTTTCCTCTCTGCGTACTCTCCTCCTGGGACCATTATCTGTGAGAGTAGACATCAAAAGAGTGTGCCATAACGACACGTGCTGCACACGGGGAACAGGGGGCCACAGGGCCAACTTCAAGTCTGAATAATATTCACAAGCATCAAACACCCACAATAGACAACGAGCCACACTCACCGGGTTCTGAGTTTCTCCTTCCCATAAGGCCGACAAAAATGTCATGCATCTCCCCTGATGAGCGGGAAGAGAGTGTCATTGAATATTGTGATTTCCCATCATTTTACCACTAATTCTATTATATCAGTCGTAAACGATAAAGGTCTTACTTTTATGTGGCGATTGTGCATCATTTGCATCTGATAAAAGACACACACACACACACAACAGCATAATGATCACCTGCTCAACCTAAAGGTATTCAAATCAGTTGCCACGTTCCAAATCATTGTAGGCTATTTATTTTGGCGCGCTACTTGAACTTGGCGCTGATATTGCATTTCAAAGTAAAAATCCTCAATCAAATGTTGTGTGTCTATATTCCGTCTCTATTCAATCCGTCCACCCGTCGCCACACGTGAGGAGGCTGCGGACTCACCGGCGCTTCTTCTGCCCATCAGACCCACAAAGCTGTCGTAATCCCAGTCGCTGTACCTCTTCGGAATGCTCCGCGCGGGGTTTCCGAGAGCCACGGTCTGCTGGAACGACGGAAAGCGAGTGAGTCACGGTTTTGTGTCCGGGAGGCAGGACAGACAGACGTTCATACCGTTTTTACGCGCCGGGAAACGTACATCTGACGTTGATCTGCTCGAGCCGGGCTCCTCGCACCTGGACTGGCCGCATCGGAGCTTGACGACGAGGAACAGGGTCACCAGCAGCAAACCTCTTCTCATCTTCTTTGCACCGCCTGCGCAAAAAAACAACAACCGTTGACCGTTATCGTGTTTTATTACTTACCCGTATGGGGACGCGTCTGTTGAAAAGTGCCCATTCACCAACGACCCGACTGGACCCGCTGCGCATAAGCTGCTGTGCGCTTGGTGCGTAAAAGCGCACGGTAAGGTTCCAGAGATATAGTTGGCGAGGCGTATTCGTATCGTAATCAAGGAACTCTTGTTTGTTTGTTTTAGTTTTTTTCTCTCTAGCAAGCATCTGTCACATTTAAAGACGAAGACATTGTTATTGTCACACCGTCAGCGTGAGGCGCCTCTCCAAACGATGCTAGTCATAGTAAAGTATATACACTTATTGAGAAAAGCATAACGGCTGATATAAATACAATTGTAAAACATTTCGTTTTAAGCATTTGAAAAATAAACGTTTACCTGTTTTCCGTTGAGCTGATAGTTTGGTGGAAGAGGCAACGGCGTGCGCCCTGGTGCGGAGCGGTGAGGGACGGATAGATCCTGCAGCGAGATCCGGTGGGGACAAAGTGGGGCGTCCGCCCTTTGGGTTATTAAATAATAGCTGGCTACCTGCGTGTCTCCAATCAGCAACCGAGGCGTAGGTGGGGTATCAGGTGTTACATCACGGTTCGCTGTGGGCCTTTCTCTCCTCGCACTGACGCCACTGGCCGCTGCCTTCTATTCCCAAGAAAGAACACCGAGACCTAGTCCACGTCAGAGTCCATGTGAATTCGTGGACTTATTCACAAGTCTATCCATCATTCTCTCGATTGAGATGCCAAATCAATGGGAACAAATACTTTGCTTCATCAACAGACTTTTTATTTCATTGTTATTTTTGATCGTATCGTTTGATGAGTCCAAACTTGAACTAGTCTGTTCCTAGTACATCATGTGTCAATCTCCTTGCCAACAGCGTAAAGGGCTCACATGCTCCTCAAGGGGCCTTTTCCACTCCATTGACCAATTGACCTGATCTTTGTCAAGACGCTAATCTGTTTAGGAAGTAATTATGTAGATAGCAGCTGCCTCTGCGTGTCAACATGGGAGATGTATGATTCTGGATGCACATCATTTAACTGTTGACTGCCGAAGACCCATCCGTTCAGAAAACATGAAAGCAAATAAACACACCCGTCCACCTGCACCTGCGTGCTGTCTCAAATGTTGATCACTTCAACGTTTCGCCTCTGACAGTCGTCCAGACCAAATCTATCTTGCAACTTGTCTAAAGGCAGATTGTGTGACCCCTTTTATACATTTAGCTCCAAGCAACACTTAAATACATGAATAATAAGTAATAGAAATATATTTTTGTATAACAGCAATTGTAGGCAAATAAATACATTATCCACCCCTGTGCTACACGTGCAAAAGAATGCAAAAGAACACCAATATTTCAGTAATGCAAAGTTTGAGATCATAGCTCTAAAACAGGCCAGGGGGAACAGATATCAATGGCTGTAGCCTCAGGAGTTGGACAGGTGAGGGTAGGAAGCAACAACAAAAGGCCAGGCAGAGATCCAAATAGTGCATTTCACAAAAGGTTAACACAGCCACGTTTTAGCAATGACATCCCATTTCCATATTTGTCTAGTTCCTGTATGTCGTGGCTGAGGGTGGAGGGAGGAGGGGTGCAGCAGTGCATGTGTGGGAGATCTGAGAGAATTGGGGAAGTCAATAATTGCATTTTTGTACATTATTGATGCTTTCTTTCCCGCTCCCTCTTGGTAATCAAAGGGACCCTCCCTGTGGACTAGCAGAGAGCCCTGGGAGAGACTGCCTGGGACATGCCATGGCAGGGGACACGTCTCTTCCAACCTGAGGGCATATGGATAGGCTAGATGGGACTGCAGGTATTCATACGGCACGCCCGGATGGATCGCTGAACAATATGACATGCACTCTCTGTTGTATCCAAACATTTTGATTGAATTAATTCCCTGCTCCCGACTCACTAGACGCTTATAGTTCATCAAGCGGTTCTAGGAGGACTATATTGTTAATCTGGTTATATAATCCTAGCAAGCCCTAGGAATGCAACACACTGGCCAAATATTACCTATCACAACCTTTTTGTGTCGGTCTAACAAACATCATGTTTGGTTTTGGCTCTAACATGGCCTCGGCCATAATTGCTTGAAGTTGATTTATGCGTGTGGGTGTTTATGCAGATGTGTGTGAGGGGTTTTCATGGAAAATGTGGATTCGCTGTGGCGATGCTCTGCTATGAAAGAGCACAGAGGCAAACCTCTGGATACATTTGACTTGTTTCCGTTGGGTGTGCGGCCTGTGTTTGTACCTGAATGCATTCATAACCATCCAACAAATAATGACTCGTGGAGCGCCGCTTTGTTTCTCCATGTACTATTGGATTTGATGCGCGAACGTCTAAAGCGCAGGCATTTGAGATGGAAAGGCATCAAGTTTGAGGTTATTGATGGTATGTTTCATGTTATATGCCGTACTTTCGCCCAACCATTGCAGCCGGATGTTCACGGTTGGCTCAGTAACAGCGGGTAGCTCGTGGTGGCTATATGTGGACCATTCCGAGAAAAGACACAAGACATGGTAAGGGTTCCGGTCCCGATGTAACGGCCTCGGCCCTCATGCCGAGCTCATTGGGAATGAACGTGTATAGAAGGGGTGTGTCGTTGCGTGCCAAATTAGCTTGAGTGCTAGCTTCTTGGTAAGGACCCCGCAACGTTTCGTGGCCTGATGCTCATCAGCACGAGAAGAGGAGCAGGTATGTCCCTTCTGAAATCTCTGAGGTTTAATGCTGTCAAAAGTGTCGTTTATTTTCTCTGGCCATCACCATTCCCTCATTCAGGCATTTCCCCACTACTCATCTGTATCTGTAAATAGCAGGCTATTATCAGCGTATTTATTCAATCATATACAACTACCCCTCATTTCTATCCTGACTAGTTTAACAGCTTGGGTAAGTGATTTTCCCTCTTTGAGTTCCCTTTTCCTGTAAGGCCCCCTGAGCCAGAAAACATCTCTCTGTATGTCTGCCAAGGCTGTAGAACGCCACATCAAGTCGACTGCACAAACCCGTAAATGCAGTTTGTTTGGAAGTCCATGTAAGGGCATTATAATACAGATTCATCCTCTGTGTAGGCCTGTATCTGGTGGACGAGAGCAGCAGATGGAGCCCACTGTTATTCCTCTCCTCTCACTAATGGAGCTGCCAGTCATCCATTTGTGCAGCCTCTCATGGCCCGAGAGGGAGAAGATAGAATAAGTTCCACCCTGGTGTTGAGAGGGGACAGTGACGCCACAGCTCTCATATGGGAGAGACGTCATGAAAGAATGATTGACCCAGAGGGAGACGGAAAAGCAGAGGGAGAGTGAGTGAGAGAGCGTGAGAGAGAGGGAGAGAGAGGGAGAGAGTGTGTAGAACTTGCAGGAGCAGACACCGTATGTCTATATTTGTATACGAGGGTGGACGCACAGCTAGGAATCGCTGTCCAATAGATCCAGAGGGGATTGATACGTGGTGTGTATGTGTGAACATAGTAACAGGAAACAGTCCCTCACACACTCTCTGGCCATCCCCGCTGTTTGTTGTTGCCCGTGGCGACATGGAGACTCAAATAAACGGATCTCGATGATTCCAGGCGTCTCCACAGCAGATCCAAGACACGCCTGTCAATAATCAGCTCTAATCAAATGGAGGACATTCAACTTAGAGTCCACTTTATACTTTACTTTGATGGGTGCCGATTTTTTTCCCACCCACTCCTCCCTGATCTCTGACCCGCAAGTTCTTGAGGTGTCACTTCCATCTAAATGTTAATTTCAAGGCTGTTTCTTTAAGACTGGCATGAATGCTGAGATGCTTTGAAAGTCTGTTTGCACTGAAAACATGTTGGGTATGTGCAAGCGTAAGCTCTGGCATTGCTAAAGCAGAACACGTTCTTGCTTTTCGGTGTTTTTCGACGGAGAGCTCCCGAAAGTGTTTTTTGCGTTCTCACCTTGTCAAAAGCTTTTTGTCCACTTTAATCTTCTCTCTGTGACAATGGTTACCGGTGACGCACACTGGAGCAAATTAGACACTCTGATGCTGTTTAGGCTCTTGAATATCTCTGTTTATGTCAGAGGACGGTTTTGGTCCCTCTAGTAACAGCATTGCCTATTTTCTACTCATCCAGGGAGAATGGTGTGTGCTAGTGATAGGAAGATACATTAGCATCCTATTCATCACAGGGGTAATCCGTTGTCCTGGCTAGTTCATCCTTTCGTTTGTAGTGTAGTCAATAAAACGGGTGAAATCAGACACTTGAGTTGTGTCGTCAACCATAGAAATTGGCTCTCTTTCTATCTATAGTTTTGCAGGATTAAAAACAAGACTAACTTGGGGGCATTTCAACTTTAAGATATAATTAGTTTATAGGGTTTTGCTTTTTAATTTGAGGATGTTTTTAATAGCTATAGAAATGCCATGGATATGAACCTGTTAGATTTTCAGTTAGATTTATTATGTTCACCTTCATCTTCATCCTCGATTGCTTTCATCTGCCATTTGGTCATTACTCTGCTGCTAACTCTCCAAACCGTTTGCTACTGACTGTCAGTGCTGCACACAGCTTTGTTTCTGCATTCTGTTTGGATATTGTCCGTTGGCGTTTCACCAGTGAGGCAGGGGTCTCTTTTGTCTGAGGATGTCTAATGTCGTGTGGACATCTAAGTTTGAATCCACAGCATATACTCATAACCAATTGCCTATATTCGGTTGTCATACCGGCCCTCCTGCATAATTTGATCGTATAGCCAAGGAAAAACAATTTTGTTGGAGTAATGACTACATTCATCTTACAGAACACAAAGAACCTGGATAACATGAGACAAACGACGACCCAGTGGAGTTTGGCTTAAGGTCGCAATTCATCATTGTCTTACATTATCCGTCTTTGTACAGTCCACGTGTACCAGTGTGGTAAACAAGCTCTCGTCCTCCTGCGTTTGGGTGAGATCTTCATCAGAGACAGGTGAGGAACTTTGGAATATGTATCTTAAAATACAGCGCATCAGAAATCCATTTAGGAAGTGCTGCTTGCAGGCCTGATGTGTGGGAAGAGTGCCACTCCACCTCCTGAGTAACGCCCTGTGAAAGTGTAAATAAAAAGAAGCTCTGAACAGTGTTTTAGTGGTGATAATGTATGTGTGTGGGCGTTGGGGGTGTTATGTGTGGTATACCTGTTGCCAACACACGTGACGAAAATTGAAAAAACCAGCAGTCATATGTACTAAGGTTTAAAGTGTTGTAGGAACTAAGTATGCGTGTGCAGACACATGCATGCAAAGCCTTGTGCAGATTAATTTTCAAAGTAATTAACAAAGGATTTACACTAATCAGGCTTCAAGCTTTCTGTTAGTGTCAGTCTGGCCACTGAGCTGCCAAATTGACTAATCAGAAGCTTTGTTTGTGTGACTGAGCCCACTCCTAGTGCTGTAACTGCAATAGAAATCACTGGCACTCAAACATTTGTGCTTCTTCAAGGGCTAGCGCCTTCACGAGAGCAGCAAACCCGGACTGTTCTTAATCGATATTCCGTGTTGAATCCAGTGTGACCAAATTGCCGGAGTGTGACTTGTTGGAGGCAGCTAGCTGTTCACGGGGCTGCGGGCGAACCACGGAGATGCTGCGCTGAGACGTGAAGCTCATTACTGTGGCGGGAGTGAGAGCAGGCAATACTGCAGTTGAGCTTCCATCATATCTGGATGCTGGACGGACTGCGCCCCAACACGACCTCGCTCCGTTCCTTATTACATTCTGTCCTGCTCATCAGCAGTGTGTCAATGGAATCAGTCAGTGGAATCATGGGGGATCTAGGTGTGTGACATAATAACCTAAATTGGAAACACTTCACGATTGCATTATGCATTCACTGATTGAATTTGAGCATTGGATATTAGGGTTTTTCTGGTTTGTTACTCAATGTCAGTGTGTGTGTGCGTGTGTGTGTGCGCGCGTGTGTGTGTGCGTGTGTGTGTGTGCGCGTGTGTGTGTGTCCTTAGGCAATAATGACGACGTGAAAAGGCTGTTTAATGAAAGAATATGGACACTGACACACACACACACACACACACACAAACATACATATAAACACGTACCAAATACCCACATGCTTTATTCATCTAAGATATGACAGATATCCATGGGACACTGGAGAAGATTTCCCAAGTCATTTCTGGAAATACCATAGGCCAAATTGATCTCTGGGTCAGCCATCCCAGGCTCCTTTCCATAGCAATTACCTCAGTCATTTCCTGGGGGTTTGATTAAGTCATTTGTTCCTTGTTTGCTTAAATATGTCCATTAGGTTCCATGTTAGATACTGGACAAGCTACTACAGGTCTGAATATATCACCAGACACCATTGGCTGATAACAGTGGCCACTGCCTACTCAAGATTTGCAGAATTTCAAAACAAAACACAAAACTGGTCACATTGTGCTTACATTATTATTTGTTGTTTCACACTATAGGTCGCCATCATGACATATATATGCCAACAGGACCAAAGGTGACTCCTGCATAAAGGTAATTTCAGAGACAATAAAAGCTTTGCTAGGAACGACCCCGGGCATTTCTGTGCTCCACTCCGTCTCGTTCCACTGGAGACCAAGTCAATGAAACACATTATTCTTGGACCACTCACCTAATTTGATGACCCCATTACCTTCAAGAAGCAGTGATTATTGCTTTCGTGCTATGAAGGGGTCAGCTATTGATCAATTCTGACAGATCAATGGATTTACTGAATTGCACCGTATTGAACTGGTCCTATTGACAGCTCACATCTTCGCTGAAGTGCTACTGCCCACAAATTGAAGTTGAAGTCAACCTCCCCCGCAGGTTTTCCAGGTTTGACAGCAGCAGTTGCTTTATGAATTTACGTCCCAGCCCACCCCAGTGTGGCCCCAGCATGACAGATACTGCTGGTGGTTCCTGCTTCACGGTTGTAGGGAAGAAACCAGAACCAGCTATGAGGTGTTGTGAGGCGCGGCGCAAGCACAGGCTCAATTTGTGATCCATAATATTGAGTGTTATTCTTCCACCAAGAAATATCGTTCTTGTACTGTATGAGGTACATTCATATTTAAATGAACAGTTACGCGGTCACAGGTTGCCTTTATCTGGTATTTTACGACAGCTTTGAACGTGACACAGCCAATCGGAGGGCTGTTTTGTGTATGTATATGTCCGTTCACGCGTGCGCTTGTCTGTGTAATTGTGTGTGCTCCCAGTAAAGTGGGTTATTTTCTGTGCAGTGATTATTCAGGAGGAGATGGCATCCTGCTGATTGTCCCAAGCGGTCTTCCATGGAGCCACAGGCAGACAGACAGACAGATAAAAATGCCCACACACACACACACACACTCGCACATACAGAAGATTGATGGCCCAGGGCTCTCTTCTGTAAGTGACAAGTGCCATCCATAACAGGCAGGCTGGGGCTGGTAAAGTGATTATGTTCATAACACAGCTGGCACCATGTCTGTCACGCCAGACATGAAGGCAAATCGCTCAGTCTATGTAAAATTGCGGCCGGTGTTTCAGGTCGGTCTTAACATAAGGGGTTGTCAGCGACATGAGAGATGGATGGACTATGGAACAGTGACCGTCTGAACCAGTGGATGTCTGGGAGGGCTAAGTATGATGGGAGAGATAAACATGGATAAGATACTAGGAGAGCTCTTTAAGTCTATCGTGAGCATCAGAAGCACACTATGAACCCCCTCTGTCATATACGACCGTATCAGAAAATCACATGCATTATAATTATAATACATTACGAATCTGGTATGACAGTATAAATGAGATTGTTAATGCGATTTTGTCATGTCCTGTTTATAATGATGGCACTGTGAAGAAGGGAAAAAAAGCATCTCCATTGACAAGGTCTATGATCCACTGATGAGGGGATGTGAACCGGCTGTCTCGAGTGATATTACAACGGTCTTGAACATTTGATGTCTTGCGGTTAGTGGAAAGGAGTGAAAAGGAGGTGAAAGGTAGTTTTGTAACTTTTTGTACACTTTTCTGATAAACTGAACGTGTCATATGGGGTTTCATTGGATGTCTAATGTTCCAATGAGCTGAAAAGAAAAGATAACGATTGGGTGACATTTTTGTTGCAGTCGGGAATAGCCTGTCTGAAACGCTATGGGTATAATACATTGCTTTGGGGGAAAACTTC
>OMOT01016605.1:1250-12764 GCA_900312575.1 Acanthochaenus luetkenii | reverse complement strand
CTCCTCTCCCACGGGGGACTGGGAAGAGGAGTTTTGTTCTTTTGAGGCCGTAATCGGTTCTGTGGATGGAAGAGTAACAGTGAATGTCCACTGACTATGCAGTTTGACTTTTATTTTGGGACGCTTTGTGGCTGTGGAAATGTGTGAAGGCAGATTCAGTGGTACAGAGCCTATTACTAGATACATTCTTCATTGAATGCCTCTTAGCTTATAGACACATACAAGTTGTTTGTATGTATAGACAGAAATAGAACAGTTGGAATGCAACAACATTTTATTGTCCGACTTGCCTTTCTTCAACAAAAGTATAAAGCGATACAACAGCTTAAAGAACACCAATGCCATTTCAACAGCTCTGACGGCTTGGTGGAAAATCACCAAAATCACCAGATCCACCCTAACCTGTAAATTCACCTCCATCTTGCATAACCCAGACTTTGAACTAAACAGATCACCTCTCACTTTGACCGCATGGCAACAAAAGGGAATCACACATCTACATCACATCTTTCAAATCAACACCTTTATCACTTTGAATACTCTGGTTCAGAAGTACGGTACTGTGAAGGCCAATTAAAATCTGCCTTTACATCCTAAATCAATGTAGCAAATAATGATCTATAATATAATGATCTGCTGCATTAACTGAACAATAACATAAGTATTTAAGTATAAATACAACTCGTTCAAAATGATATACACTCCTGCTAAATTCTGACACAACAGTACATCCGGGTGTGGACGGTCCCTACCAATGTCAAGGTCCTACTGAATTGTCCCTACCAATATTTTTAACGATCTTGTCATTTTAACACCACATAGGTTTAAAAGGTCAAGTCTATACAGAGTTGCCAGGTTTGTGTGTTTTCTGTAAAATAAGTGCACTATTGTTGGAGAGAGAAATTGCTACATATGGGGCGAACTGAGGACCAGTTAACCTTGTACTACGCTTCTTCTGCCGTCTAGCCGCAACACCAGAAATGACGTCTGCGAGACAAATGAACGGCGGCTAATTTGAAGTGAATTTTATTTACGATTCAGAGAAAGCCTTCGCTGGATATAACTAACATCAGTCAGTTGATTTTATATTCACATTTACAGGTGTAAGATGTTAGCTAGTTTGTGTTCACTGCTCAAAGGTGTCATTTTAACGTCAACCAACTTTATTATAGTTGGCGAAAATGCTCCTAAATCAGCGAAAGATGGAGGACATCAGGTTATTTTAAAGAAGAACCAAAGCGTAAGTAACAGCTTACTAAGAATAATAAGAATGTTCTGTCATCAAAGTTTAGCTAGCATATGTCTTTTTTAACCGGGAGTGATCAAAACGGCAAAGAAGATGAGCGGTTGGCATAGCAACTGGTAAACAATATTTGTTTTTAAATTAATCTTACTACACATTGGAAATGTAATTCAATAAATGTTTAGTGATGATATATAACATTAGTAAAATATTGTGAAAATATGTTCTCCCCTTTTTTGGTGCTAGTTTTGGTATAAACAGCCTTTACGAGGCGGATTAACGTTACGTTTTACTGTTGGTCGGCCGACAAAAAATAAAAAGTCCCTACCAATGTTAAATCAAACCTCGACCCCGCTCGGTGACTTAATTAACACACCACTTAACAATGCTGCACCCATAATCATCGCTTTAACTACTGTCAGGAAAACAACCGTCATGAAGTAGAAATATCCAAATATTAAAACGGCTGAATGTAGCAGGACGCAGATGTGGATGAGGGCGACTACTAGCAAACATGCCGAGTGCAGCAGGGTCATGAGAAAACGAGTCAGCAGCCCAGACAGGTATTGCTGTTGTTAGTTTAATACCTGTCATGACATTAAGAACAACAGCGTCACAAATGCAACACCAAGCGGTTTGTCTGTTTCCAAACCACAAGTCACCAGTGTGAAGCTCATCTATTCGGTTTCTCCTACAAGCTGATCCATATCTTAACATTTACAATTGTGTCCTCACTTTGTACATCTCGGTCTGTCAATGTTCCAAAAGTGAAGTGAAGGAGCAGATTTATTAGCTGTCGATCAGTAGCAGGGTCAAGAGCAAATGATTAGGTGTTGGCGTGTACCTGCGGTTAACGTAACATGACGTCATAGAGGCCAATTATACTGGTCTGAAACCAGGTAGCTGCTAGTAAGTTAGCAAGCAGGTATGAAGGATTAACGTTAGGAGGTAAATATAGGTTAGAATATAATAGATACTACTACTACTAATAATGACTAAAGTGTACACGTGTACACACCCCCATCCCTAATATATATATATTACATTACATCATGTAATAGTTCACCACAATAGTAGGGGAAAGTGCAATAATATAAATATGAAAAGTGCGTTTTTCTTTGCAACTGTTGTTTAGGATCTCATCAGAAAACACAGGAACAAATGTACCACAGATACGGGCTATAATAGACGAGGAACATCCTTACAAGTTGTTTTTTATAACTTAGGTTTGGCGTTCGAGTTAATTTTGAGATGACAGCCCAACATCGATAGCAAACAGCATTTCAGTGGAAGCTTACTCTAGCTGACTTACTAAAATACATTTAGCAAAAGCAGCAGTTGTTTTTGCATTAACTGACTTTCATCCTTGAAACTTTAGAATATTTGTCTTTGTTTTACTTCGTGTTACTTAAGAAAACGGGTGTTCTTAAAATAAAACGTTTTATTTTGGAGGTTTACCAGAAGTTGCTTTATTTTTGCAGTCTGTACACTGGTAGCGTAGCCGGAAGTGCCTGCTCCTGAAGATTCCGTTGTTTGGGGAATAGTAATTAACATGTTTGCGTTGTGGTGTCAAATGTGAGAACTAACGCCAATATGATGAACGACATCATAGAGGAACAACAGAGGGACACCCTTCTGGATGCGTCACTACACGAGGTAATGACGGTAATGTCAGCTAAGGCTAGCTGGCTAACGCGAGGTAGTCCACATTAGACAGTTGGATAGCTAACTAACCTAGCCAGTTGTTTTGACAGCTCTGTAGACGGGTCATACACAGGGAGTGAAAAAGCTTTCAGCCTCAGAGGAATTAATTGAGACGAAATGATATTTCATTAGTAACTTAGGTATTTTTAACATGTTCATGTAAACAGGCTGAACTGCTGGTAAATTTAGTTTGTGGCTGGTTAGTCAACGCTACCAACCACTTAAGCAGGAAACCAACATACACTCATTTGAAGGTTCATTCTATTTTAAAATAATAGCAGATTAAATAATACATTTTGTGATTTACCAGCCACTGTCAGGCCATTGGACAAAAAAAGTTAGCTTATGAAGAGAAAGGAGTTCCAGGGAACTCTTCAAGCGAAAAAGGAAAAAGCCATTATTGCATGACTAGCTCAAAAGAACATATATAATTTAACTCCAGTGCCTTTTGGCCATGCTGTGGCCTTCATCGTGGAGTAGCACACCAAACTACATGAAGAATGTGGCCGAAATGCATTGCAGTTGGTTTTAATATGCTCTTTTGATCAAGCCATGGAATAAAGGCCTTTTAAGAAACCCTTCTTCAAACTACCATATGAAGAGACTTAACTTTGATAATATTTGCTAGTACGAGAGACAGACTTGTCTTCATTTTACCCTGTATTCTGCAACCTCAGGGGCCCAATAGCGGCACGAGACCCAAGACTGCTGATGGAGGCATCAGGCCTGTGGAGAAAAGAGGACCTTACATCATGTCCAGAGCTCCAGCCATCCACCTCAAACTACGTAAGTGTGTCCTTGACTCATCACGATCATTGACACAAATAGGCAGGCCTATCTGTAGCTCAGGGTTCCTTTCATGGTTCCTTAATTGTTACTTTCACTGGTTCAGCTAGCCCTAAAGGGACGCTAGATGGCTTTGATTCTGACATGCCATTACTGTAAACTCAGCTCTCATTGGCTATTGGCGATGAATGAATGAATCTGTGATCCTCACACACTTCAGGACTCGCCAAGAAGTCAGGTCGTAAATATCAAACATATTTGATATGATCGGGGTAAGTCAGTCGGCGAGTCGATCAGTGTGGTTAAGATTGAATCTGTAAACGCTTCACACTACCAGATAATCTGTGCGAACTGTCGGTCCCGACCAAGCCTCAGATTGGGGGTTCCCCTACTAATTGTTGGGATGACCAAATATCGTGTTAATTGGCCAGATAGTCCTCTACTGTGTCCCCAGCCTTTGCCATCGTGAGGTCAACCCCTTTCAACCCAAAACGTGTTTCCGATTCTGGTTATTCACAGAGAAGCACAGGGAGATGGCGAGGAAAGTGTTAAAGAAGAAAGCCCTCACATCAGGAGCTGCAGTGATGCAACAGCCCAGACAAGGAGCCAAGAGGTAAGGAAAGGAGGGAGAGGGAATGAAGGAAAGTGAGAGGGGGTGGGATGTGCACATGATGGAATGAGGAGATGCTTGGTTGGGTGATTTCAAGATTTTCTGGTTCTCCATTTAGAACGGTGAAGTATAACAAGGGCTACGCTGCTTTGAGTCAGCATGCTGAGGACTCTCTGGTTGCATTGGACTCAGACAGGTACGGTTACACTGGTTATACAGGAGATAGGGCTGTTGAATTCCCATTCCTTTCTATTTGCATTGAACAGAGTACAAGTACTGAAAAAGTAAAGCGGTACCTGATATGTGAAATACTTAGTTTTTCCAGAGCCAGTGCTCTATTTCATGTCAACAGCTTTCATAAAATTCACACTTACAAAGGTAAATCCTTGTAAAATTGTAGTTAATTGCTCATAGATTAAAGTTGCATTTTTTTTTACCAGAAGATTCTGCCTAAAATGAATTTTACTTGCATAATGAAGTGTGATTAAAATTATGTGAAAAATAAGTTATTTCATGTTATTTTAGTTTATTTTAATTTTTATTTAGTTTTATTTAAAAAAAAATACAACTTCCTCTGTGTATCATTTTAGAATCAAAACCATGACACCGTGGCTTTTATCTGAATCAAAGTCTAGTTTCCATATACTCATATTTCCAGGTGCTTCATGTCAATTGTTTATATCAGATTGACAAAAGTTGTCCTATTGTGACCCTGGGATTTTATTTTTTACCTTGCAGTGACGAAGAGATAGATTTTGAGCAGTATTCATCAGGATACTCTTCAGCTGAGGTGAGTTGGCCCCATGCAACATTCTTCTTCTGGGGTCTCATGTGGCTGTATATATTGAAATACATTATTTGTTCTGTGTTCAGTACTTGTCCTCGCTCTCCCTTTCCATCTCTTTCCATTGTTTGAATCCACGTTCTGGCTGGATTGTGTCCATATTACACAGACTTCTGATCACAATGCCTAAAAGCCAATATACAATTATTAATTGTGAAAATGGAAATTGTGGTGTACCATTAATCATGATGAACTGTGCAGCCCTATGTAAAAGTCACTCATTGTTCTCAGTGACACTGAGCACTGTTCTACACCAGTGATGGAGTCCCGACAGGCCACATCCAGCCTCCACCCTTCTTACCCAGAATCTGAATCACTTTATTAGCCAAGCACAATAAATGTACGGGTATTTGTCATTGTGACATTGGTGCAACCCCTTCTTTCAAGTGATATTCATTTACTGAATGTACAGAGGACTGCTAGTATGATGTTTTTTGTGTCAATCACTCATATTGAGTTAATTTTTCTGTCTTTATGCTCCGTTCTCGTCTTTAAATTACAGGCCGTTAATTATGCAGTAATGACTGGAAATAACTAAGTAATATCCAGATAAAATAGATAACTAGTACAAGTTAGTATATAAGTATAGTTATAACTAGTTATGGCATTGGAATGTCTGGTAACTACTGAGTAATATACAAGTTGATAAGTAGAACTACCACACACTTCTGAAAACTTAGACAGGTGCTGGAGGTGAAGGATAAACTAGTGTGTCTTCCATAGAGGGGAGGGACATTCATTACAGAAAGTGATGACACCTGTGCAGAAATAATCAATGTTTTTTCATTAGGTTTTCGTTTGCTTATAATGTAGAATACAGACAATAATACATTATATATTTTAGAAAAGACATACCAATACTGACAATGTAAGATATCCCATAGTAACTCTACACAAATAACAACAGAAACCCCAGAATGGGCCTCGCACGGTAAAAAGCACATTATTTACTATTACTCAGTAGTTACCAGTCATTCTAATGTTATTACATCTATTTTACTTGGAGATGACTTGAGTTATGAGTTATTTCCAGTCATTACTACATAATTAATGTCCTGTAATTTAAAGGGTTACCTTGATTTGTTTTTGGCAAGCAAATATTTTGTTGTTTGCATCCCCATCTCACTCTGCCTGGACCACAGACTCTGTTGCCCTTTTGAGCTCCCTTGCTGAAAAGGGTCATGTGGGTTCTGCCTTCCCACAGTAGAGGGTCTGTTTGCATGCATTCATAGTCATACATGGGTTTATGTGTACCTGTGCACATGAGTGGATATAACATTTCTTCGTTTTAGTTGTTTGTCTTACCTGATTTCTTACATCGCTTTTGCATAGCTGTAGAATTCCCATCATGCCATAGATACACACAAAA
Source organism: Acanthochaenus luetkenii (assembly GCA_900312575.1). Taxonomy (NCBI): domain Eukaryota; kingdom Metazoa; phylum Chordata; class Actinopteri; order Beryciformes; family Stephanoberycidae; genus Acanthochaenus; species Acanthochaenus luetkenii. The sequence continues at coordinate 6,208 of OMOT01016605.1, read as the reverse complement.
TAAAAGGAAATGGCACACTAGCAGGGTACACACTCAGACTCCCATCTCAACTATGCATTTTTAGATAGACTGTGAAGTGTAAACCAAATCTAAACATCTATTTGTATTGTTGTTTGCCTCTCGTGATGTTAACTACAGTATGTCTTCATATACATGTTTTGCTATCAACAGAGTATCATTTGGAATATAAGTTGGAATCGCACCCCTAACCCTAGCAGTATTAGTGCCCTGCTCTTTCCATTGGACTACACAAACCCAGAGTGGTTGGTAACAAGTAATGATGGTCTAATGCTAACAGGCGTTAACAGGAGACTGACTGGTAGCATCACTAGTGAGCTAGCATTACCCCACAAGCACCCGGACGGCCAGTGTGGATCTATTAGTTGTTCTGTTTCCACGCACTGAGAAGTTTGTTCTTAACCAGCTTACTAAAGTAAACAACATAACATAAAATGTCATAACATAATATATGCACATTTCAGGCAATGGAACATTGGATGTAGGCATATCCCGTTGCAGTGCGGGTGTTATTGTCTTGAAAGGACGTGTTTTTATCGCTTTTGGGGTTCAACTATTGGAGATTATGTTGGCCCTGTCTGTGTGCTTTGGATAGCAGCGCTCCCGGCGAGCTGAAGCTATGTCAAGCGCTACAGTGAAGCAAGTGACACAATTTTGAACACCATCAATCGTCATGATGGCAAAAACTAGGAAAATACGGCCCAGGTTGAAATAATCAGAATAAGACCGTAACCAGAGTTTGGCCAATAGCCCGGTTACTCTGTGAATGTAAACGTTGTCAGTGAGGTCTCGCTCTTTTCTCTCCAGGTCCATCCTGATTTAAGCAGGCAGCTGCTGCAGGACGGCTACCGTCTGGATGAGATCCCTGATGACGAGGACCTGGACCTGATTCCCCCCAAAGCCATGGGCTCCTCAGTGTGCTGCTGTTCCGGGTTCCCGTCCTGCTCCATGCAGTGACGGCGGCGCCGTGGCCCGAACACGACCGAACAGCCACTGGTGACCTAAGCCTCCTCGTTACCCAAGCCCCACTGCTGCGCTGCCTGAGCACCTCCAGCTCCAAAGCCAAGTCCCTGTTTATGCAGGGCTGCGTCCGTCCAGATTGCTCAACACACATCAAAGCATGGATGAATGTCAGCCCAAGCCTTATCCACTGTGACCTCGAAGCTTGACCTTTTTTTCTTTTTATAGAACTACACGAACCGCTAACCCTGCCCACCGCTGTGAATAGAGTGGCAGAGTGATTCATTTTTTGGGAGATGCACTCATTGACCCAACGGAGAGCTGGTTACTGTCTTATCCTCTGGTCAACAGCTCTGCTGCCCCTTGTATATGGTACAGGGATATGCAGTACATGCATACGAGTATGATGTATTGTGCTGTAGCGTTCCAGCTCTTTGGTGAATTTGCCTTCACCATTTTGTACTTTTTTTGTTAAATGTATTCATTTGACATTGCACTTGAGCATCGACATTCCCTGGCTAGTGTTACATTGATTGGCCCTTTCCTGCAGTATCTATCTTCAAAACTTCTAAAATGAGATGCCCACCATTTAGGATAAAAATGTCACACCTACTGTGACAAAATGATTGCTAGCATGAAAGTACAACTCACTAGTGAATATTATTCCGGTTAATTATCTGGAGCCTTTTACTTACAAAAAAGGACATTTTAAAGGATGTAACCATCTTTTATTTTTATTTTTCTATATACCGGTATATATATTTATATACGGTCGGGTGTGATATTACAATGGTTACTTTGATGTAAATGGATGCTTTAATGTTACGTGTCGATTTCAGTAGTCGCGTGTGTTGCTGTGTCCAAAACCACATGAAAAGTTTAGTCTAAGCCCGGCATGCTCGCATACTGGCACATTCGGTAGCCTCAGATGTGGCCATCTTTGATGCTTTGTGTCTGAGGAGACAGAGTTGCAACTGTCATTGAGGTAACCACTGCCTACACAGGAATGACTCACTCATCCTCTGCCTACGTAACATATACTTAGAGAGAAATGCATATGATGCGTTTTCTTCCAAAGTTAGATATCCACCATGTGAAAGAGTGAAGCCTACTCTTACAAAATTATACATGGCAAGAAATGAAGCCACATTATGGTAGATTTTAATGGACAGTAGGTAACTAAAGTACTTTGATTGACGTAATCGTGACAGTTTTACAGATTAATATTGTAGAAATGAGTTTAATTCCAGAATGCAATATCCACCACACAAAAAAGACGTGTACTGTTACATTATGCATTACCTGCAACTATGAGTCACCTTTACTTACTAAATAGATCAATGTTGCATTCCCTGGTTCATATTTCACTATTTCTTATCGCTGTTGATGTTGATACTGTGCATTGAAGAAGTGTGTGTGTGTGTGAGCAACTAGAAAGTAATTTGGTTTGTGTTTGCAAGCACCTGTCTACGAGCAGATTTGTTGAAGAAGTAGATGTTGGGGTTCTTACACACATCTGGAAAATTACGAAAACTAAAATTCCAGATCTTTAAAACTTTTCTTTGGAAATTGCACAAAAAGTCTAGAATTGGGCAGAAACTTCAGTCCAGATATACAGTATATATGACTACACTGTATGTTGCTGCATGCCCCATTGTCCTTTCACATATTGTGCTATTGGTCGTTATGAGGAACAACTTTCAGAATGAATCATATTGAACACCCCTTTATAATAGATCATGTGTAGGAACCCTGATTTGGGACTTCACGGGGTTGGGGTCAACTCACTGTCAATTCAGGAAGTGGATTGGACTGAAAATTCAAATGTTGAAAAAACTTTTGTCATGAAAACATTGTACAATAATTGAGAATTAATGCTCTGCCATTTGTAAATGTTTTTTAGTAGTTTGTATGTGCAATTTCTCTCATATATAAATGTATTCTCGAAGTTGCGCTCCTTACTAGTGGTTGAGACGCGAGTGATTTACATTACATTACATTACATTACATCATTTAGCAGACGCTTTTGTCCAAAGCGACTTACAATAGTACATTTTTTCATCCACATCAGTCAGACCAACTATACAACGCAGTCTTTATTCAGCTAAACACTTCAATATTTAGGAATTGAAGCTCTGTTATTGTACTGTTGGACTCAATGTGAGTCACTGGATAAGAGTGTCAGCTAAATACTTTACATGTAAATGAGTTGATTGAATGTACAGAGTATCGACCCCAGCCCTGGTGCTGTACGAAGTTGTTTATGTAAATGTACATAAATATTGCTCTCAACACCACTTGTCAGAAGCAAGTACACATGACTCGCCTGTTCTATGCAACTGTGGAGACAATCTGCTTATTAACTATCATTGGGACAATATACCAAGTGTTACTGAGTGCTAAATGCAATAACCTGAGTTGTTATTTTAAGATGGGAAACACTAATCTTTTTTTATTTGATTATACTGTATTGTTTTACGTTATTGAATAAAATTGTTATCTATACTTTGATGTGTGTAACATTGTGATTATTATGATCAGGAATCATCTCTAGTCTTAAAAGTGCTTGTGCACAGATGTGGTATGTGAATGGGCCCTTTCATTATGGGATGTAAATGAGTGTGCATGCATGTGGTTGTCACGACGATAACCGTTTTGAACCTGGTGGTGCTTTTTATTTCCACAAGGGGGCACAATGTAGCCATCAATGCAACACCTATAGCGCTTCATGGTGTAATTTGACTTTGGGATGTTGTAGTATTAGATTGACACAGTGCATTATCATGATCATCGTGCCATGAAGCTTTGATCAAGTTAATACTGAGCGAGCTGGCCTATTATCATCCTTTCCATCGCAGTCAATGGGCCCCGTGTGTTGTCCTGGTGAGTGTTTGGATATAGAGCATTGAGAGCCTTTAATGTCCCATTTGTTCTCCATTAATAAGATCTGGGGCTGTGTCGTTTGATTTTTCATGCGTTGTAACTATGGTTTCTGTGAGTACAGTTTGTTATTGTCATGGATAAATTACATGTTCATAAATGTGTGTTTACAGGAAATAAAAGATGATCCCTCATATGTCACCAGGACAGCTTGCACTATGTAAGTACTATGCGGCAAGAACGCTGTGTCGCTGATAAATGTGTGTCTTTGGCTTAAGGTGTTCTTTAAGGTTATCCGATGTACCCTTGCTACTGCGCGCGCATTCTATTGTATTTTTTTTTTTAAATTAAATACTTTGATGATAAATAACGCAGTCGACGAATGCGAAAATACTAAAAAGCAAAACTAGAAATGACAAGTACGACAACAAATGAAATCAGATGAGGCTGAGACTTGTTGCTGCCTCTGGGCGGGCCCTACTGCTGCTGTGCGCCCAGGCGGGGAGAGTGGCCTGAAGGGGGGGAGGGAGAGAGAGAGAGAGGGAGAGAGAAAACCCGAGTGAAGGGAGTTACCTCAGCGCTCTCCGAGATATGAAATCGGACCATTTTCCCGTCGGTCCCCTTTTTTATTAAAGAAGGAAACAAGGGGAGGACATATCTGGAAAAGACCGAAAGAGATTAGACCCACAATTTGGCGTTCTGCGTCTTTCTGCCGGCGGGTCGGGCGAAGTCTCCCGTGCACGCACAGCGTTGCTCTCCCCGCGTGTGCGTGTGCGTGTGTGTTTACAAGTGTTTGAAAGAGTGCCAGAAACCAGGGAAGACGGAGGATAAACCCAAAGGAAGGAGGGATGGTGGACAATTCCGGCAGCAGCAAGGCGCAAATGGTGAGTTGGCGTCCTTGTGTGTCTTCACCAGTGATTCACCTTGAAGCCACTTGATCCACATTTTGACATGAGGAATAGAGTTTACTCACCTTTATAGGCTGATCCCTAAGAAACACACACACACACACACACACACACACACACACACACACACACACACACACACACACACATAGAGATGACAAATTTGGAGGGTTTTCAAAAATATGGAGACAG
>OMOT01016592.1:1685-12621 GCA_900312575.1 Acanthochaenus luetkenii | reverse complement strand
AGAACTTGTTCATCCCTGCAAGTAAGCTCTGCGGCCTGAAAAGGGACATGAGATTGAAGCCGTATGTTAAGCATCTTGCTTTACTCGGATTCTGCATGGCTCCTCTAATTTCTTGGGTTAATGCGATTACTGAGCTAGTTTACTCATTCACTTTTGTATTGCTTCCATTAAATCCGATAATCATACTTCTAGCGCACAGAAATATCAATTTGAAAAATGGCCTTATAGTGTGCTCTCGTTAGTTAGTGTTAATACAATCCACAATACATCAGCTATGGCAGAGTGTCTTACGTGTTAGCAGTGGTGCTCTTGGAGGGAATACCGTCGAACACGATGACACGGTCTGCCAGATAGGTGGCCATGATGAAGTCGTGTTCCACTACAAAGGCAGTCTTCTTAGCGTGGAGGATGAATCTATGAAACAACAGTACCGTACATCCCACTTTTGTTATCATCAAGATCCACTCAGAAGGCTTGTACTGTCTATGTGACAATGTGATTTACCGTTTGATGACCCTGGCGGCCACGAGACGCTGCTCTGAATCTAGGTAGGCAGAGGGCTCGTCTATCAGATAGAGGTCGGCTGGTTTCCCCAGACACAGAACCAAGGCCACCCTCTGCAATTCACCTCCGGAAAGGATTTGGACCTACAGCCACCACACACGCACCAACACACATAATACGGTAAGAGTCAGGCTGAGGTGAGGGACGGGCCACTGGTGGTTAGAATGAATTCAAATGATTTCTGTTCCCGTGTGATACTCACATCTTGGTCAATGATGCTCTCCATCTGCATGGGCTTCATGACGTCTGTGACAAACTGAGGGTGTGTGTAGGCATCACGGATCTTGTCATGAAGCAGGGACCTCACACTGCCCTACAGACATATTAGCAGACTTTGTTAGCTGTTAGGTCACACTGAGGAAAGTAGACCTTAGTTTCAACATGCCAGGCTGAAACCTACTTTGAATTTAGGGCTGATTTTCTGTGGTTTGTAGCTGACGCTGAGGACAGGCACTTCACCTGGGGAGTAGAATAAAACAAAAACGATCAAATGTAATGTATTTTCTTAAAAATCAGTCAAACTGCCAAAGGCAAGACCAAGCACTGAAGGTTGAATTAAAAAGGTAAACCCCAGACAATCTCCTTACCTCCTTCATCTGGTTTCAGACGCCCAGCCAGCATTCTGATGAATGTTGTTTTACCTGTCCCTAAACAACAAGCAGAAAATCTAATTTGTGTTTTAAACTGCAACACACACACAAACACACACACACAATACATCCATTACCATTCTCTCCTAGCATGACCATGATTTCAGAGTCTGTGAACTCTCCCTCCAGAATCTCCAGGGAAAAGTCGCCCATGATCTTCTTCATGTTTGGGTACTGGTAGTGGCACAACTTTTTGATCTCCTCCTCATTGGCTGTCTCAGCTACCTTAAACACCAGCGAGGTCTGTCTAAAACGCATATTCTCTGTGGGCACGTAGCCATCCAGGAAGATGTTGATGCCTGAGGATAAGAGAAGGGAAAGCAGGAAGTGCTGTTAAAAAGGAAACAAAACCCCAAATCAACTTAGGACATATTTCGGGCCATTTGGTATCTTTCAGAATTGTTCATCATCCCAGCTTCATGTCAGCTAAAAAAAACCAAAAAACCAAACTCTTTTGGCATATTTTACAGTAACAAGTTGTACCAGCGTTCTTTGAAAAATGTGGAAATGATATGCAAAATGTGTATTAGTTGGCATGCCTGTGTCTTTCTGTTATGCACTGTATGTAAGGTCCTGTCCAAAGTGTAGCTTCCAAGTTATTTGTGTCAGTAGCCGTATCACTTGTGTGGAGAAACACACAACTTCAAGAACATACAGAGGCCAGTAGTGGGATAGCGTAGCTACCTTCCCTGACGCTGAAAGGCATGGTGACCACTCCATATGCACTGGGCACCCCATAGAGACAGCAGATGAAGTCAGACAGGTAGTCCAGGACACTCAAGTCGTGCTCCACCACGATGACATATCTGTGGGGAACAGAAGATCCATCCTTTCAAGCAGGCAGGACCCGACTGAAAACTTCAAAAATCCATCCATCTCCTTCCTTGCAGTGAACATCCTCATATAGTGTTATTGTGTCACTGACCTGTCTGGGGTGATGAGGGAGCGGATGGTGATGGCAGCTTTTAAACGCTGCTTCACATCCAGGTAACTGGACGGCTCGTCAAACATGAAGCTGAGGAATAAACAGGAAATGTGCAGTCAAATAATGCTGACCACCTCATAACTGTACAAATCAATGATGAGACCAAGCTCTTTCAGTTGCCTGGTTAATTCAATCCATCAGTAACTAAGAATTTGTAGTACAGCTTGATGTATGATGTAATAAACACAATGGGCCTCATGCAAGAACCGTTCTTACGCACAGATGTTTGTATTAAAAACGTCTTATGTACTAAGTTAAACAAGTCTAACTTCCGCTCTAAGGATCTATAATTTGGATTGATTCTTACCATCGTTCTCAGCTCTTCATAAGTATATGAAGTATACAGTATGTTGGGGCTCTTCAAGTTCGGTCAAGGGTAGTGAAAAACAATATTGATAATTATCTCTATTAAATTTTACTCTATTTTGAGATAAAACCAGCTTGATAACCTTCAATAATGACCATACTAATTGAAAACTGTTGGGCACGTGCTTCCAATTCAAGATGAAGTGCCATTCATCAAAGGATTTCTGTGTGTAGCATGAAAATCTGGGAAAGTTTCTTGAATCTGACTTTGGATTTTCTTGCTTTTCTCTAACTGTGTTTCATAAGAAAACATTGACAAGAAAAATCTGAAACTATTCATGCATGAGGCCCATTGAGTCAATCTATTAGTACAGGCCTTGGTTAGATCTGGGCAGGAGTATCATCACCAGAGCTAATGAACCTTACATGTCGGCCTTCTGGATGCAGACAACAGCACAAGCAAAGCGCTGCAGCTCCCCTCCTGAGAGGTCCTCTACATTTCTGTCCCTGAGATGAGTCAGATCTGAGAGAGGGGATTATAAGGAGAAACAGAGTTCAAGTTCACGTTCATTTATTTATATAGCCCTTTATCACAAGCATGTTTCAAAGGACTTACAGAAAATGAGCCCAACTAGATCTAACTGAACAACAATCAATAGAATTACAGAATCATGTAAGGCAAACAGAACAAAGCACGACACACAATATAAATTTTTAGCCGGCCTACCTATTGTACAAAGCCTAAACCAGCCTTAAACCCTCGAGGTATACATGGAAAAACTTCCAAGAAAACCTTATTAGAGGGAATTGTTTTTTGAAACCTTGGGTGGGCCAAGTCAAAGAGGAATCCCCCACCAGGACGGCTGAGCGTGCAATAGGTGCCGGGACAAACAGGAAAAGGACAGTAACATAGGCAGTGACAGTGACATAAGAAGGGCGATAGAGGCAGAGAGATGGGGGCACGGTTGGCGATGACAGGGGCTGCACTGGCGTATTTACAGCCAGGTAGAAACAGCATCATGGATAGGACCATGGCCAGCACTAACGACTGTAGGGGAAAGGGCATGAACAGCGATGAGGAGAGAGAGGAATTCCAACCTCTACTATAATAAACAGCTGCTGACCATAAGTCATTTACCATGAGAAATGAAATACGAAGGCTGTTCATCAATTTCTAATCAATCCTAGATGAGTGAAATAGACTGACTGGCTCAGCAAGCTCATGTGGCAAAGCAGTGGGACAATAATGACATTATAGTACCATTGCATCTTGGACACAAATAAACTGCTGATCCCATCACATGCTGCTATAACATACTTATACGCATACCGATCAAGAATGTGGGAAATAGCTAAACAAAAACGTTCAGTCACACCGTACCAAGCTGTTCACAGACCAAATCCGCACTTTTGGTGTCATCTTTCCTGCTCAGGATGGCACCCACGTTTCCCTGGTGACAGAATAAACAGCTTTCAGCCACTGGCCATTCTAACAATCGTATTTACACACCACTATTAATTCACACCGGAATGCAATTTTGTCTCACCAGAATCTTGGGGATACCATCTGTGATCACTGCAAACAAAATCACTTCAAAATTGGAACACAATTTTCTGTATTTTCTGTAAACATTTGTGGAAAAAGACCATGTTTTGATGCCAATTTTTGTGTGACAAAGGCCATATTTAAAATTATGTGCTTACTGAAAATATATTACATTATTGTATACTGAGATAAAATCACCATGACTTGTAAATGTGGTGATTGATTTCACAATGAGAAGTATTTGCAATATTTCGAGAGATTTTGGGGGGAAAGAATTAAGGAAATTAATAATCATCTGGGATGTGACTAGAAATGATCAAAGGAAATAAGTAAGCCTGTAGCAACTGATAATTTAACAACTGCCAGGTTAACGCATGCGATTAATTTAGAATGAATAACGTGTTCATATTTTGTGGGGTACCCGTTGTTCCTTTTTCGGCTTTCTAGCTACATGTGGTTGTAAACAGACTGAGTTAGCAAAGCCAGGGAAATGTGATGGAGAAGAAAGGTGGACTGCTCAATGGAAGCTTTAGATTGAAATCTGTTTTTTGGTGAACCTGTGGAATCTGTTTTATAGTCTACAGTTCAGGCTAAATTTACACAGGATTTGGGGAATGCAGGGTTTTCTTGTAATTGTTTTGAATACATTTTTCTAGAATTCAACTGCAGTGTTAAAGTAGAGCAATAATCACATCCCTGAATTCTGAAAAAGTTTATGTCCACCACTATCATAGTGTGCAAGATAAGTGGAGCTGGACTGACCTTGACAGTTTTGGGGATCTGGTCCACGTACTGAGGCTTGACAATTGCCTTGAGGTCATTCTCTAGGATCTTGGTAAAGTAGTTCTGGAGCTCTGAACCACGGAAATAGGTGAGGATCTCCTGCCAGTCCGGGGGAGCCTGAGGAGACATGGAGGACATTAGCTGAGATTTTAATAATATTAGTCACACTAACAGACCAGATGTGTGTCAGACTTACAGCTCATCACATACCACTCTACCCGGCCCAAAACAAACAACTTTACACATCTAAGTTCATCTATCCTACTATCCTGACTCCCGAATCAGGGCAGCATGTAAATGTCATTCATCAACACATTTGAACCACATTTTGTTTCTTAAATGCCTTTGCATAAAAATAGCCAACCTTTTGTCTCAGTCACCTTTTTCATAATTTCTTATCTGGTGTGCAAAAAGTGTTGATTCTGGTGGAATGTGAATCCTTCCATTTCATTGAAACAAAATTCAGTGATAAAGAATCAAGATTTCAGCTGCAACTGAGTAAATATGGTAAACAAGATGCAGTTGAGCTGCCTAATGTCCTGTCATTTTCCCTCTTTAATATGTAAATGTATGCAGCAAGGTGCTCCAAAATCTATTAGATAATCTACTCTATAGGGGGAACCTGTGGTGTAAAGTATGACATTTTTAGTATCTGCCAGGAAATAATTCCTCAAAAACATGTTGTCTTACAAACTCTATTCTTTCAATATCTTTTTATTGAGGCCATCTTTGCTAGCTGGGACAGCGGTTAATTTCAAACTAGGTTTGACAGCGTACATTTTCTATTTGAAAAACAACAACAAAACAATGACATGTTAAAAAATATTATTACATACAGCATGCACTGTAAAATGATTGGGGGAAATGTAAACTAGATGTAGAGTAGTAAATAGGTTATAACTCTAAAATACATTGGTATTCTCCTTCTACATAAGAAATAGCTTAGCATTAAGTGTGCGGATTGGTTTTACAAATGTATGTCACAGCCTGTAGACTATCCTACCTGGATGCAAATTAACGTAGATCCGCCCACTAATATCACCTTTTAGTTGACCTTTTTTATAGCCTAGGTTAAATGTTCTAGTGTCAAACAACAGCAGTGATGACAGAAAACATATGAACACTCGGTCTTCACTCACCTCATACCTTCCCAGGTTGGGTTTCTGTTTTCCAGACAGAATCTTCAGTGCTGTAGATTTCCCAATTCCGTTGGTTCCCACCAGCCCCAACACCTCTCCTGGCCTTGGGATTGGCAATCTGGAGTTCCACAGGGGAATAGATATATTTAGTAAACAAAGTAGGACACATGCACTGATTCTACATGTTCAGCTTGTACCCACCTATGCAACTTGAAGGAATTGGCACAATATCTGTGAGTGGTCTGACTGTCAAGGCTGCTTGGCAAGTTGATGATGGAGATGGCCCCAAATGGACATTTCTGTGAATGAAAACATCTGCTAAATGTATTCAACTGCACATCAGAAACACCAAGTTCTTAATTTTTCATATTTTTGGCAGTTTAAATAAAGAAATGTAGTTAAAAAAAGATACAACCAGGCAGTATGAAATGTCAACAGAAAATCTACTACATCATATGAACGTGGTTCACAGAATAAAAAGGATAATTACACCGGCAAGTACAAAAAACAACAACAACAATATGATGACTTTGATACAAGATAAAAAAATATGAAAAATAATTATAATAAAATAAATAGATAAGTAACATAATATAAATAAGCAGTCATACGTTCAGGAGAGGTTATGCATCAATGTGTTCGGAAAATGTTTCTGATTTTGTTGTTGTTAATTGATTATACTCTATTAAGAAGATATCAAATCTTGATGAATGAAAATGAAGAGTTTAGCAGCCAAAATTAAAAAAATAAACCACCATTTCAATAGATTTGTTTGTATGGCTAAAATAACTGATGTTCCTTGCAGAGAATTCATAACAATCATTGAAATCAGCAAATGTATAACTGCAGACATCTTTCCAAAAGGTCTTCTCAATATCGCATTCAACAAACAAATAAGTGACATTTACACCATCTCTCCTGACAGTAAATAATTACAACCCCAAGTTCTTCAACTGATTGTGAAATGAGACTTTGAGATCACTTACCTTCACACAAATTCCACATCCAATACAGAGTGACTCAGAAATCCATGCAACTTTGCTTTGAGGTGTGACAATTATGCACATCTTACCTGGAGGAGGCACCAAAGAGAGGGAACACAAGGTTCTAAAGGGACTAATAAACTGACATGACATGAAAAATACTGATAATTGAGATCCATCTCCAGAGGCTTGAGAGTTCCTACCCATTCGGACCACCGGGCAGCTCTTCTTACACTCCAGCCGGGAATTCTTTGGCTTGCACTTGTCATGGTTGACGATAGCAATTCGAATGGTCTTCTCTGACATGCTGCCCGCCAGTCCCAAGGCTGTGGGCACAGCAGAACCTCCACCTGATCTGCTGCACTGTGGCCATACAGCATAAAGGGGGTGGGAATGCTGCTTAGTCTTATGTATACTAAAAGCATCATGTTAAGGCTCAGAGTCTTAACAGTCCTAACAGACATGAAAACAAATGTCACGAATATGAAAGCCATCAATAACAAGGGGTGTCATTGGGCCGTTTTAGATAAGAACAGTTATCATTAGGCAGACAGACGCCTTAAGTGTCCCTAAATGAAATCGACGGCCGAGTCAGCAACAGTTACCATCACGACACGCGTGTTTGAGCTCTCTGTGAAATGTTATGCGGAGGATATTTTACACCATCGGGGTTCAAGTGAGTTAAAATGACCTGAAATGCATTAAAATGAGGCATTTCGCAACAACCACCTCCGCCAGGGGAGCATGTCCCCTCCCTGCCCCCGCTGAGAGGTGTGTCCCCCCGGTGAACTCTGGCCACCGACACCGCCGTGACACCGCCGTGAACGACGTTATCACAAAGAAGTGCGTTGTAAGAATAAACCGAAGGACATCACAATGACCGTGATGTCTGTCTGCTGCACTTTATGAAAGTTAGCGCTTCAAACGTTCAAACAAACACCACGCAGTTAGCCAGCCAACAAGATGGTCTGGTAACCGTTTGATAAGCTGTAATGTTACATCAGCTGTATCATTGCAGCATTTCTCTAGTGGTAAAGTAACCGTTAGCTATCCAGGCTGAGTGCCGGTAACATCTGTATATATCTGTGTATAAACGACTTTCTGACCACTGACACAGGAACGGTTGTTAACTACTTTCTAACGTGTCATTAGTTTGACAAGGCAGCCTGTCGGGTTACCGTTAGCTAGCATGCTGTTAGCCGAATACAACAGAAAAGGATATCACGAGTACTGGCTGCTGACATAACAGTTAACTAACGTTAGCTTAGTATGTCATCTTAGAGCTATGATGCTAGTAACTTCTCTTAGCATATGAATGGACTATCTGTCACACAAATGTGTAAAATGAATCATCCCTCTGTGAATCAAACTCACCTCGAATCCCCTCTTTGATATTTGTGACCCTTTGCTACGATATATAATGGGCAGTGTTGGCGTTTTATTCGAGGTTTGGCATGCAGTGTATTCTCTATGGGGAGCGACCCGTGGCCACGCCCACAAGCGTTGACGTTCTATCAAACAAGAGCTAGGGGTATTTGAGGTAAACTGCATTGTCATATAGAAGCTACATCTTGGAGACTCATCACACAGTTTATGAGTATTTATACAGCATACTTGATATTATGCCCTCACAATTGAATGTAATTTATAATTTGTATTTTGTATTGTTTATTTTGTTTTTTTGTATTGTTTATTTTGTATTTTGTATTTTTTTATTTCATCCATCCATTTTCTATACTTGCTTACTCCTACTTACGGGGGCTGGAGCCTATCCCAGCATGCATTGGGTGGAAGGCAGGGAAACACCCTGGACTGATCAATTATTATTTTGTTTTATATATATATATATATTTACATTATATAGTTATTCTGTAACTAATTTTAGAAGGATACTATGCAAGTATTACAGAAAACTATATGGGAATTTCATACAAATATCATAGCGATACCACAATACATAAAGAGTACCATCAAGTATGATATGGTCACTATAAACTCACTGTTGAGTATCACAGACTGCACTGTATCTGACACAATATAGGAATATTATGGAATTATTATACTGATTTATTGTTGGGGTACCTAGTGCAAGATTGTCCAAATAACAGATTGGTAATAAAACATGACATGGTAATAAACAGTAACAGTACTGGGATTACGGACAGTTTTGTAGGGTTGGTGAGGAAGAGACCAGAGATTATGAGCGTGTGCAGAGGTGAGTCTCAGGAGGGATGGTTGAGCTGGGTGACAGCTCTTAGGAAGAAGTCGAGTTAAGGTCTTTTTCATAATAGCCTACTTCGTTCTTCCAATCCGTTTCAACAAGTGTTCAACAAGTGTTCAACAAGTGGCCTAATGCAGTAACTTTTATTTGTTTCAGGTTGCCTCTGAGCTGTTGCTAAATGTACTACTACTGCTAATAACATAGGGTCAGAGGTTATAGTATAGTTCACCTTGTTGAACCTCTGTGGTCATAGTACAGATTGCTGTAGAAGAGTAGTACATTACATTACGGCATTTAGCAGACGCTTTTATCCAGAGCGACTTACCTATCTTCATACCGTTGGCAGCCATGCAAGGCGCCAACCTGCTCAACGGGAGCAATTTGGGGTTAGGTGTCTTGCTCAAGGACACTATGACAGATTTTTTCCCCCCGGGAGGAGCTGGACTTAAACCTTCAACCTTGCGGTTGCTGGGCAGGAACTCTACCTCCTGAGCTACCGCCGCTCCGTAATAGTAGTATTGTGATATTTTAACCTGAGTGTGCGAATGTCTGTGAAATTGTGATTCCTTTTGTATGCAGTGCAGAGAACAAACTCCACAATAACCACAGGGTATTATGAACCCTGTGCACCCTACGTAGGCCCACATCTATTATTGAAACCATATGAACCTCTGACAAAGTGACCGCACAACAGAAACGATTTGACTGCCCCTGTTTTTAGCATATCACTTTAGTACTTTGTAACTCACACTGCCTTTTTATCACGTTTATAGTTGCTGGTTGGTTGTTTGGCTTGTTGGTGGATGTATTGCAGCAGGTCAGTGAGCCAAAGGTCAGGCATTGTTTGGGTAGTTTACATTTAGACCGTTATTAAGAATTTGTATGCACATCTCCTCGTTGTCCATAAGATGTCAGTGTTGTACCGCACAACAATATGGTGTCGCGTTTCAAAAAGTGATGTCAATGGAGCCTTTGAGCGTCTCTTGGCAGCACCTGACCTCACAGCTAAACACTGGTACGTTTGGACGGAAAATGAGACTCTCACTGAGGCTTCGAGAAACATTCCATGTCGAATTATTTAAACTTTCCCATCAAAAGAGACCAACTTTTTGGAGAACCTTTTCAAACTGAACTAGTGTGCCAGTAATTCACGGAACTAACATGTAGGCCCAGTGTTGATTTCTATGGTGCCAAAATAGACAGAGTAAAGCCTAAAGTAAAACAATATCTAAACCAACGGTTCATAACGGCTCAGCGTCGGAATGAGCTGCCAACAAGTGGTGGCGATGCGGTCAGGTTGAGGTGAGGTTTTGGGGTTGTCGGTTCCTCCTCAAGTTTAGGCTTAAGTGGAAATTGAGGTTCGGTTTGGCCTGGCTTGTTTGGGTTTAGAAATGGACTGGGGATATGGGGAAGCGTCACGGGCAACACACTGTTCCTCTGCAGTCTCAGGTGACAGATGGGATATTCAAAACGGTGTCGTAAACAACATACACATGTGTTGTGCTATTGCTCTGTATTAGAACAATCAAGTTGCACATCAAATATAAAGTCACCGGAATGTGCTATTACTATAGTAACAAAGGAAGTTTTGCGCCACACTGTTTTCATTTGTCGGTTCAACTCTGAACATGTAGTGTGTGTGTCTGCATGGGTGGGGTTGGTAAGGTATTACACAGCAGGGCCACAGTCAGCCTCTGTGTCTGCGTCTCTGTTCCCCGACCGCTGCCCCCGTGAGATCACCGGCCACTGACAGGGAATT
>OMOT01016586.1:1681-13282 GCA_900312575.1 Acanthochaenus luetkenii | reverse complement strand
ACATAAATATCACCACATCTTTCATTGGCGTTTTTGTTTTCAGGCGAGATGACCTCAAGATATTGGATTCTGAGTGACTTCATAGAACCACCCCTAATGGTTACTCACCGACAGTGTTGGGTAACACCATAGAGATAAAACAGTAGAGGAGACATCAGACATCAGTCAGACAATTCCTATTCTGGAATGGGAACATATGGCAGCCATCTTACCTGGGTCCTGGGTGGAAGTGGCTGATGCCGCTATTAAAATAAGCAATTTTGTTTTTGTTTCCATCTAAACATCACTGCTATTTTTTATTCGACGCATTGTGTGCAAGGCAACGGTGACTGTCTGTCTAAAATGGTACCAAACATGAGGCATTTTTGTCGTTTCTACATAACAATAGCTTGACTATGTGAGCTAATCATGTTTTCAATCAGAGATATTATCTTCTGGAAGTATTTTGCGATGGTGCGCAGAAACTATGAGGAGACAAGAAGACTTCCTTGGTATTCTGAGTATAAATGAAATTATGATGACAAAATATTTGAATGTAAAACCCTCTGCAATTATGTATTGTTGTGGCAATAGACCGCCTACGTTGGCAGCAATTGACTATCACCAACACTGAAACACACCCAACAATACACACTAATCAGTGAAATCGCCTGGTGTCGTCTTTGGTTGGAATGAAAACCTGCAGACTCTCGGCCCCCATGGGACACGGTTGAATAACCCTGGCCTAGGCCTATATCTTGTTTACCATCAACCGCTATCCAACTCTTACGGTTCAACTGGTCGTTATTGTTCGCTACGTCCCTTCCAGTATGAAAACAGCGGCGTGTACATAACGATCGGTGCCGTGTGGTGATAAGTGTTGTGTCGGTGTTTGTATGGCAACAGCAGTGACCAAGCCAACTAACAGACGAGCTCAAACGGAAGGATAGCGTCTAACAGCAGACTAGCCAACGTTATCATTCGATTACAGACCAATTGAAATGGAACTCCAGTACGTTGGCGACTACTCAGAAATGTGTTTGAAGCCGTCTCGGTTCGAAAAGATCAAACAGTCTCCATCTTCTACTCTGTACTGACGTGTGGGAAGTGACGCCCCGGCTCACTGGTCTCTTTCAAATCAGGACATCCTGTCCAGTTTACAGGTGAACTGGACCCAGGTAAGATGGTGGACGGTTGTCCCACAGTTAATGATGTAATGTCCCCTCTAATGTTTAATGGGTAACACACCCAAGAGTGTGTTTTCAAGGATACTTCTCTCCTCTGTGCGAGATAGAATTGTGTAATCTGGCCACAGGCAGGCTGGATGGTCCCCTTACCAGAACGGGCAGCAGCAGGGCCATGTAGCCGCCACAGAAGATGGCAAAGAAGATGGCATAAACCATGAGCAAGATGTAGGAGGTCGCCAGTGGGGAGAGCAGGTTGACCAGGCCACACAGGATGAGGTAGGCCTTGTGGTAGTGGTACTTGTGGAAAAGGTTCCTGTCCGTCACCCAGCCTGAGGCCAGCTGGGATATGGTCTCTGTGATACCTGGCGAGACACAGGGAAACAGGTGAGGAGGATGGACAGACGAAGGCAGGGAGGAGTGGAGACAGAGAGCAAAGGTGAAATAAGAGGTCAGGGGTGGGAGCTAAATGTTAATAGAACGTGAAGCAAACGGGAAGATGAGGGTGAGTCAAGGAGGCAAACAGATCAGGGAACAAGGAGAGAGAGAAAAGAGGGAGGAGGGCGAGCAATAAGGTAAGAGAAAAGACAGGACCAAAAGTACAAACGTTCAACATCCAAAGCACGATGACTTGTGACGGTCGTTTCATTTTAGGGTCACTGCAAAACACTAAATAATGAAGAATAGATAGAATGTTGATAGTACCACTTATAGTATTAAGTACATTAAGTATTAAACACACACCTCAGGGTGTTTCTAACACCTGAGGCGTGTGTTTAATACTTAACCTAAACAAATGCGTTTATCAGGTAGCTCAAGTCTCAAGCATACTGTGTACACACCGTTTCACCGTTTCATCGTTTCACAGCCTTCACCGAACCCCAACCCTAACCTCCACTGCGCACCATTGTCACGTTGAACTACTGGTGCGTTATGTAGACTCATGCTTACGATATTGTACATACATTTGTTCATTTAGAGTTTAGATAATGTAGCCGTTGTCTGAGATTACAGAGTTTATGCTGAACCCATGCTCAGTTGTTTAGAAAGGGTTAAACGAAACTCCGTCAGGCCACGTTTCCCTGGAGCGTGTAGTTAGGGTGCAGGCATCTAGCCAAGTCAAGTGCTGCGGAGGACATGCCACATCTAGTCCCATCAGAATGAGCCAGTCAATCAACACTAAACTAAACGATACCGGGCGTTTGTGTAAGAGACAGGAGTGTGTGTGTGTGAGTGTGTGTGTGTGTGGGGTGTGTGTGTGTGTGTGAGTGTGGGGTGGGGTAGAGAAAGTGAGGAAGGAGGAGGTGCTGCAGCACAACTGCACAGATCTCTGCACTAGCATCAAACGTGCCGTCTGGCCATGTGGTTATGAAGCCAGAAAGCTGTGGGTGACAATAGTATATCTACACACTTAACATCTGCTTCACACAGACGGCAGCAGATGACGCCCAGCAAACGACTGTCCACTGGACCCCCGTCCCATCGATTAGCCCCCCCGGCCGGTGTGCTCGCTCCAGCAGGTACGATGACTGGGCAGACACCGCGTACGCTGCTCTCTGCGGAGGTCAACTGGAACGCGATAGGCAGTGCGGCAACTGCAGTGGCATATTGACCGTCGCAGGAATAGCAACGAGCGGACAGCACCGGGCCCGTGATCGATGAAACAAACCGGTCCCATTGCAGATCAGAGTTGCCCGTCCCCTTCGCTCAGCCACTGCACCACAACTACTGCAGGCTGCAACCACCGACATCCAGCTGGAAGCCCGCAGAGGCGTTATTGCCATGGTACATATGAATAAAGGTTCTAACGAATGTACAGATGTGGAGGGTACGTCTCTCTCCACCAAGGTTAGGGAGGTGACATGAGGCAGCTGCGCCGTGTTTACGTGTCCTCCTCCAGTGACCAGAGGGGACGTCCTGGGGCGTCCCCCTGCTTGCACACGGACAAGTTGTGAGCTTGTTTGTGTGTTTTAAACTCAGCAGGTTGGCCCAGGTCTGCAGCTGTTCCCGTACAAACCCAGCACAACCCCGTTTGAATAAGGGCTCTAGGATGCGTGTGGATTTTCCCGGCCTCTCTCATTATTGAGAGGTTGCCGTTGGCTCGTCTCGCCTCCTCTTTTGTACATATTGTGCTCCTCAAAATATCAGCCACTTCAGAATTGGAGGCGGAAAAAAAACCGGGAGCCCCTGTTGTCGCCACGGCAGCGACTTTACTCAGTCCGCTGTTGCCTAGCGACTCCAGCCGACTCGAGCTAGTGCCAGCGTCAGTGGTTGTGGGCTGACACATGGGACCGACCCGGACGATAGTGGCCTCCCTCGCCGGGCCAACTCAATGGGCCTCCGTGACAGGCGCTGGGCCAGGGGAGAGAGGGGGACAGCAGGACACTGGGACGGTGGCTTTGTGGTGTGGATGGCACCCAGTCTCCCTGGTTTTCCCCCTTTCTCTCTCTCTCTCTCTCGCTTTCTCATTACACTGCACATGACAAGAGAATGTGACGGAGCAAACGTGTCTGAGTCCAAAGAATCTGTCCGTCTCCCTGGCTCACTGGCACTAGCTGTTGGCACGCTGCTCATTTTGAGTAGACCACCAGGGGAAATTGAGTCATCTATGTCCTCTGGTTTTTGCCCGGCTTCTATTGAAACAATGGCAAATTGTGCTTTAAGGCTCCTTTTACCCTCTATATCAAATACATTTGAGTGTATCCTCCTTCAATATGCGTGCTTTAGATTATTAAATGACAAGAGACGCAAGGATCATTAGATATAAGAAGTTGCCGTTGATGACGATGATAGCCTCCGTCATGGCCTCTCCTTTAATTACATCCACAGGATTGTGGTAACCGATGCCGTGGAGCAAACCATTTAGCTGGAATGACCCTTTATCTATAGACATCTTTCGACTAAGGTCACACAATCCCTCTACCGAGGAGTGATTACGATGGGATTAGAAGCCTGTGACTGAGTAACAAACACCCCAACCCAGTCTGTGATGTTTCAATTATTCACTAAGCCAGGCCAAGCACTAACAAGATTTATATGCACATGTGTAGTTGGTGAAGAAAATGTGAATACTTATTTTCCTCCATATGTAGAGGCCTCGTCAATGGCACACTGCTGAACCCACCAGCCCTGGCCAGTGGACCAAAGTTCAGCTTTTATGTAAGCACGTTCATTACATAAGACTGCAGAGTCTGAGCAGCTCACAAATAATTAATGCATAGAAGTTGACTGAGGCGGTTTTTGCATGGTTGCAAGTCTTAAGAGGAAACCTGGACACTTCCCCTTCACAATCCCCCAAACAAGCCACATTCAAAGACAAACGGCACCGGCCCTCTTGTCTGTTCGGCAGCTTCCCAGACCGATCATAAACAGCGTGAAGAATGGATCCATGTTTGACCTCGTGCTCAGATGCACGTCTGGTACTCAAAGCCTATTTAGGAACCGTCATCACCCGTTTGTGTCATTCATTCATGTTAGAGTGACAAGAGAGCCTCGTTTAAAGACACCATTGTCTTCGTTAGAATGGATTCTAATAAGAGAGTGGATATGGCCCGTGTGAACCTCACCTGCCACGGAGATGATGAAGGAAGCATCCATGGCATTGATGCCCAGGGTCCTGGCTCGGGCAGACAGGTGGAAATAGGGGATGAAGTAGGCCAGTTGGCTGAAGACCAGGGACCAAGTGTAGATGCAGAAGAACGGGTTCCTCAGCAAGGAGAAATCCAATACTTTGGCTTTTCTGACGGACACCTCACCCGGCGCGCTGGCATGGGATGGAAACCCAGCGATGGCAGACCCGTGCATTGAGCCATTGAGCTCCGTGGAGCTGTCTGGGCATCTGGGTTTACCTGGACTCAAGTCATGGTGGGGCTCATGGCCAGCCACACCATTGAGAACCAGCTTGGTCAGTTCGGGGTTTACTGAATGGTCCCGGGAGCCCCGGGTACTCTGGTCCCCGGGGTTTTCGGTGTCCCAGTGAGAGGGAGGAGGAGGGGACGGGAACAAGTCTGATTTGGAGATGCCATTGGTCAGGTGAGAGGAGTCACTCCCATTTAAGCAGCTCTTAGGGTATTCCTTATCGGAGGAACTCCTGAGGGAGGCAGCGGGGCTCTTTTGGATGGGGGAGGAGGTAGGGGTTGATGCAGTGGAAGGCTTCACGTGGATGGGTCTCAGAAGCATCCCAGAGGCCACCAGGTTCAGCATGAGACCCCCGAGGATCAGCATGGCTCCTGTGGAGGACAAACACAGCACCCTGAGCCTTCCCTCGGGTCCCAATATGTACTGTATTCCTATAGCGACCCGTACAAAATGGAAACGCACCGGAAGACATTGCATACTGTATGTTGTACACTGTGCAACAATTAAACACGTGCATGAGGGACTGCCGCCGCCTCCTAATCTAAAGAGCGTTTCCACCCACCTTGCCATGCATATTGGTCCAGGAGCAGTTGAGTGAATGGAGCAAGGGCGAAGGTCAAACCCATCCCAGATCGCCCAATCGAGTACGCTGTTGCTAACCTCTTCCGGAAGTACAATGCTGTGACAACCGAGAAGCCTTGGTATAGAAGTGCAAAGCCCATTCCTAAACGGGGTAAAGAAAGTTATAGTCATCGTTGAACACCTCGCAAGTCATCGGGATGTGGACAGAGGCAATTTCTTTATGTTCACAATCAATGACCTCAGATACATGTAAATGGCAGATTTGTGCGCCTTGGTGTAGCTTTATGATTTCAAAGGTCTTCAGGGAAATAGCAGTTTTGTGTCCCTTTGTGTAGTTTGGGTAGTTTGGGTGGCTCAGCGGTTAGCACTGTCGCCTCACAGCAAGACGGTCCTGGGTTCAAATCTCACCTGGCGTTTGCATGTTCCCCCCGTGTTCGCGTGCGTTTCCTCCCACAGTCCAAGACATGCAAATACATGTGTTTGTGTGTAGTGTAGTGTGTATGATGTGATGCACTGTGTATATGATGCAATGTAAAGCCCTTTGAGACATGCTTGTATAAAAAGGGCTATATAAATAAAACATGATTGATTGATTGATTGAGTTTTGCTTACCACATATTTCCACTCACCAACTATCACTCCCATGCTAATGTACAGGAACGCCACGCTGGTGGCAAAAATACTCATGAGGAAGCCTCCACTAACCAGCACTGCCCCGGCAATGGAGGTCACCCTGGTTCCTAGCTTGGTACAGGCCACAGAGGCAATGGGTGCTACAGAGATTACAGGAAAAGAACCACAATGCAATGGGATCTCAAAACGCTTTTCCAAAATTCAACATCCAACAGTATGTGTCAACACACACTGGAGGACACACTTTGCTCTCCTCTTTCAACTATTTGGGGGGAAATGAAGCAAGGACAGAGGACAGAATTATTTGAGGAAAGACTTCTGCGATTCAACCCGGGTGATGCAGACAGAGCGGTCTTGTGTTGACCCTAACCTCCAGACAGACGCAGGCTCGACATGATGGAACCGATCCAGCTGATACTTTCTGCTGAGCCTCCGAACTCGTCTTGGAATGCCACAAAGAAGATCCCAAAGCTCTTCAGCGTTCCCATCACCAAGACGTTTACCTGCAGTAATGCACGGAGACACACATAATACGCACACACCGGCATGTACAGACAGCGCCTACATTTGAATTTCTCGTGTTCATGTCGGACTTGAAATTGAATGTGATTTATATGGTATTTTATTTTTACTTCTAATTTTAAGTTCACTTTTCTCTTTTTCTTGAATCTTTGCTCGTTTGCTTTTTCTTATTCCCCAGGATGTGTGTCTCAGAGAGCTCAATCTGAATTGAGAAAACTGAATTTGAAATGAGAGTTAAAAGTTAAATTCAATAATTCAAGCCATTGCATTCAACTACAAATTGTGCCGTTGTTTAAAAAATAAAAATAAAAATTACAAAAATACAATTATGTAAAAAAAGTTCAACGGTTCAACATGAACATGGCTAATTCAAACATATGCAATTTGAATACAATCTCTGCTGGCAGTAATCTTTTTCCATAGTGAACACAATAAAGCCTGGTGGCAAAATGCATTGTTTGCTCTATTGTATTCTTATGCTGCTGTATAGACACATTAAATATATTTACATGTAAAAGACGTCTGAATTATTTCCGTGTGCGATGGAATACTTTCATCTTGGTAAGACCAGGGCCGTCATTACTTCGATCTGAGATTCAGTTCTGATCAAGACCGATAAGAGATCATTACAAAGAACTGAACTGGACATACCAGGAAGCAATGCAGCACCACCATCCAGCCCCAGCCCCCATCTGGTGGGTCCACATATTGGATCTCTTTCTCCTTCTCCTTCTCCTTGGTCACTGTATCCCTCCTGAACAGGCGGAGCATGGCTGCCTTGGTTTCACTGGAAACAAATTCAGGGACTTCAAAGTAAGTTGCATAGGCTGCCTGGCCACAAGCATTCCTCTGATCATAAGCCACATAACACACGGAATAAAAATGAGGAGAAAACAAAAATCCTTTATCAAAACGCACAATGTAGGTTTTGAGCTGTTGTTAACACAGCGGTGATTACTGTAGGGACAACTTTAAAGTTCATGTATACGATTTGTTGGAAACAGTGTTTGATACAGTCTTAACTCAGTATACGTGTCACAAAAAGGGTGACACTTCAGTCACTTTATTGATAAATGGAAGATTTGGCTACGTGCCTACTCTCAAACCTCTACAGGCTCTGTGTCCTGCACAGGTGTCTCACTTTTAACCCCATCTCAACCTACTCTACACGTCATAACTTGGCTGTTATTACTCTGTTACTAAATTACCTATTCAAAGATTACTTTAAGCACAACAAACACATGACTCTAACCTCATCGATCATATAATCTCCACACTCATTACTTCTATAACCTGAAAAACAAAGGAAATAAATGGACTTGGAGCAATTTGGAGCGGACATTAAAGTGTCAAACAATCTCGATTCAGTTTTAAATGTAGGTTAGGGATACAAGAAAAGTGTCTGATTAATATGAACTGCTACTAGCTGGGCCACAAGTTAGGTAACACCCTAGCAACAACCAATCAGATTACAGCGTTCAACATTTGCATTACACGTGGCAAAGGAACTGACAAACGAGTCTAACAGAAACCCACCATAACAAATCAAGCAGAAAGCTGATGTTTGACATGTATTGGTGAGCATGATGCCATGGGAGTTGTATGATCCTACACAGGTACTTTTATAATTTTTATGAACAGTAAAAAAACAAATCATTGTCTCAAACAGCATACAGTATATTATAAACAGTTAGCTAGTGATGCTGCAATAACTTGGTAGTCACTGATTTGTGATATAGGTTAGTTACAGTTACTGAATGTCTCATCGGTGTTTACATCAAGTGTCTATGTGGCGCAGCATGTGTAATTATTTAATCACCTGAATATTTCAGGGGGGTGGGGCTCATCCCACCCAAACATGTGTTTTGCCCACCCAATCAAAAGTGAAGAAAACAATTCTTCTTTTGTTCAGCCAAGGGATAAAAACCACAGAAAACACTAGTGTTCTAACTTCTGATTGGGTGGGCAGCCTACAGCCCGCCACCAAAGTCGCCCACTGTCCACTGAGCTCTGAAGCGACTCTTCCGCTGCACAGTGTCTCTCACGCCGAGGGGGAGGGGTGTTGCCGAGTGATGCAACCCCCATTTTGGATTAAAAATAACTTTTAAATCGACACTTTTCTAAAGGAACCGATATCAAATGAGTCGTATGCGAGTATCAGCGCCACAGTGTCGACCCGCCCGTCCCCATCGTGTCAACCCAAACCGTTTTGAAGGTCGTCTAAGACTGATTTGATATATTTTGCATCAGGCTGCTTTGAAGACAGAAACATTAGCTTAGCTACTACTTAAAGGCATAGACCACCCAAACATCTAACTCATCCGTTTTCTTAACTTGAAAATAGTCTAGTTCACTCTAGCTTAGGCTTTAGAGCCTGTAGACTGAGTCCTATCTTATCCAGTAGTTATCCACATGTTTAACACACTAGAATGCACAGACTTATTGTATTTTAGGTGCTATGGAGGTGCTATGCCTCCTCTAGGGGGAGCTCAAGCACACCCAAGCCCCTCCCTGCAGCCGCCACTGCCTGTCAGCAACTTTAGTTCGTTCACACTCACATAACTCCACAACTTGAAACCCCACATTCTAAACAACATGATAAACATCTAGCACCAGTGTGAACTCAACACTTGTTTGATCTACAAGGTAGCACAATTTGATGTCTGCGTTGGCACATGGCAAAAACGGTCAGTGAGGACGATATTGGGTTACTGAGTGCATTGAAAATAATTACATCTAATGCATTTTAATGAAATAGTGTATGTGCATGTGTGTATGCATGGATGTGTACCGTTTGTTTGTGTGTGTGTGTACACGTGTGTGCAAACATGTGACTGCAGCTTTGTGAACTTGAGTCTGAGCTCTTGTTGTGAGGTGATTTAGGCGGGCGACTTGGTCATGCCTCTGTTGTAAGCCAACTGTACTGCAGTTTGACTCGGCTCCCAGCAACACGTAATGTGTTATATGTTGTCTGTCTGTAACATGTTAATTGCACTCTCTCTCTGTCTTGGCCAGGACACTCTTGAAAAAGAGAGTTTTAATCTCAACAAAGCTTTTTTTCCTGGTTAAATAAAGGTGAATTTGTTTTTATTTAAGGGCTAAGAGTAAGTCAATATATTTGTACCAACATATGTCCTACATCCATAGCACACCAAAGATACCTTAATGGTATCTACGAAATAAACAATTGCTGCAAAGGCTTTGCGTGTAACTGGCAGCCATGGGATTTCACAATAGTGCCATATGTTGTAACAAGTTCTCAGAATTACAGAACATGTCATATTGGGTGAATGTCTCTCACTATTCCCAACTCTACCCACGTAAACCACAACCTACCCTAAGTCAATGTGTCAGATACTTAAAATAACTCTCAGACGCTGGACAGCAAAATAAATGACTTCCGAGTCCAGGTAAGGGGAAAGGGTATAGTCATCCTGTGCTAATTCGCCCGTCTTCTGCAGCCTTCTGCTGCATCACTGACTCAATCTGACTAAGCCATGTATAAGAAGCCAAAACCAAATTAGGCAGAGAGCACAGAGCGG
Organism: Acanthochaenus luetkenii; assembly: GCA_900312575.1. Taxonomy (NCBI): domain Eukaryota; kingdom Metazoa; phylum Chordata; class Actinopteri; order Beryciformes; family Stephanoberycidae; genus Acanthochaenus; species Acanthochaenus luetkenii. Next base: position 2,982 of record OMOT01016586.1, on the reverse strand, counting down.
ATTAAAAAGGGGAATGAATTGGGCCAGTGTACTGCAAGGAAAGCATTTCCTCCCATGTGCTGTTCACAAGTTGTCCCCAGAGTGTGTGAGTGCATGTTTGTGCGGTGGGTCTGGGGGTTTGGGGCGAATGCGGATTGGAGATCAGCACCTTGTAGTGAGGTATTAGCACCACATTATTGCAGACCTCCACCAAAACATTCTCTCTCTCAAACATTTACGTTTCACGTCCTCTTTAAAGTTGGATTTAAAAATCATAATAATTGAAGAGTCTACTCTCTAAAACACATGTCCCTATTTCACCCACAGACAACTTAAAGTGGTATGGCACATGACACAAATACTTTTAAAGTATTTCCTTAGAATTGTTTTTTCAAAAAGCACACCACGGGATACCATTCACGGGTCCTCCTCTCCTGCCCCATTCTGAAAGCCAGATTTACGAGTCTCAAGATGTGTGTGGAGGGAGTTGGGACAGAGATAATGAAAAACAGAAGAGGAACTAAAGATTTTAGAAAACAATATATATATAATAAAAAATATATTTAAAAAATGCTTCCTATAACAGGAAACCCAAGGGTGTTGTATACTATTAAAAAATGCCCCTATTTCCCATGTAGCTTGCTTTAATGCCTAGGCCAATAAAACAAATAAAACCACTTAGTGGGGTCACATAAGGGATCTATTTGACTCTGCTTGCTCTGGAAGTTTTAGAAGTCAACAAAATGCTGCATGTTTACAATATGGAGTCTGACCGAAGACGATGACAGAAGCAACTAAAGTTACAGCACTGCAGAGTGAAACGGTTGTAATGTGCATTATTATAGAATCAGCTCTAGGCCTATACATCGTCACAAATTAGCCCTAATAAAAGGAAGTAAACCTTAACCTAAACACCCACCTAACCTTGAAGCTAACGCGTCTCCTCAGATACCCACTGCAGCATTGTAAGCAACATGTACGTTTACTGCGTCATGCGCCTTGGTCCTAAAATATAGCAAATGCTGTATTTGTATGTTTTTCCTATTTTATCCTCCTTTGTCGACACCATCCGTACCAAGGAAAGTGGTGTTTAAACAGCCTGTCAGAGTCCTTGGTTTTTGTACTTCCTGTATTGTATTCTTTGTGTAATGCTCCAGCTGCCAGAAAAAAAACGTGTTGCATGTACTCACCTGTGCACACCTGTAGCGACTGCACATATAATTACTCCGTTTGTTCCTTTGTGTCGCCAACACCCCGGGGTGTTTTTCATGTTTCTCATAACTCTCCCTCTCTCTTTAAATGTCATACTATTGTCAGGGGGG
>OMOT01016558.1:1166-13560 GCA_900312575.1 Acanthochaenus luetkenii | reverse complement strand
CCCCCCCCCCGCCGTGTCATTAAAGCCCATCATCGCCAGATGAGCACTAAACAAATTGATTTAATACACCAGCGTCACCTCGCACACAGTCTTTACCGAAATTAACGACGCCCAATGAACGAACACTTCATTTATTCAAACCACAACGGTTACCCAATTAAAATTTCATGCAGCGATTAGAGGAATGTAAAATATACATGATATCGTTACATTTGCATAATAAATAAGGCGCTCTCTGCTACGTTGGAATTACCGTGTGCGGTCTCTGTAATGCGTTTTGTTATACGACATGCTTTTACCGGCATGAATAGGGTTTGCTGTCCCTGTCCCTTTAAATAACGGTGGAGAATTCATAATTGTTACCGTTTAAAGGAATGCAACGCACCAGGAGACACTGGCACCAAGAGAGAAATCGGATTATTTTTTTAATCCCATTTTGTTTATATGCTAATAATAATTTATAACAATTAATAGGTTACCCCCTAAACAGAAATAAAATTAATCCCAATTTCACTGAAAAGTCAAAATATATTGTAAAACAAATATGTCTATTTCACCACGAAGTCCAGCTCAATGGCTTTCAAACTTTAATCGTCATTGTCGTGGCCCATGTTAAAAGATGCACTGGATAAAAACAGACAACGGTAACTACAAAATAAAAACAGTTTCAAACACTGTTACTCAAGAGTATTGTCATTTTATTTCTAAATACACATAACATTGTAATTTTCTATTAAAATGTGTATCCTTGTGGTTTTTATGATATACATGTTCATGATAATCGTCCACAGAGCATGTCATCGCAAAACAATTCTACATTATATAATAGGACCATGTCTATACTGTATAACTTGATGAGAAATGTGTATAAGTGAGCGTACAGAATGTTTGATAAAAATGTCAATACAAAAACGTTATGCATTATGGGTATGAGAAAAACAACTTGGAAATCTTTCTCCTAAGATCACAGCAAAATCTTTGCACAGAAACATTTTCAGACTGTAATGCTTGGCTCTATGCAAAGAATGGCCTAACACTCCTAACCGCCACTGAGATCTACAGGTAAACTAGACAAAAACTATCTGGCAAAACTCACCGTTTGCCTTTATGCACACAATATCACAACAACCGACGATGATGATGACGTCAAGCATTCAGCAAAAGATAGAAAGTTCAATGGGTTAATTCTGCAACAATACATGGAGTTGATGTTGCCGAAGACGTGCGATTCAGAAGGCTGACCAAAATACATTATAGTGCACGGTGCCGTACGAATAACACAGGGAAAGCTTTTCAAACCTTCACATGAGCTTTGAAAGTTTTGTGGGACTGCTTGTGTTAAAGGGACTGTGAGACTTTCGCTTTGTTGGCTGATTGACATTCAATGTTTGTCTGTCTCTTGTTGTGTTCACAGGTTTACTAGCACAGCCGGAGGAGGGGTTTACATGGTCATCGTGGTGTTGGCTTGCTGGACTGAGAGAGCCAGAGGGACCGGCATTACTGTCCTCCAACGGATCAAACAGCAAGTCAAAAGACATTTCATCAGTTTGACTGGGCCCTTCACTCCCACAGGCACCACCCTCCATACCTGGCACCGGTCGAGCAGCTCTTTCCTCTGCAGAGCCTGCTGGAGCCCCTGTGTCTTTCAAGGTGCCATCCGTGACGGTGCCATCCATGTCACATGGGGGGTGGTTTTGCTGGTCACTTGACAAAGTCAAATGACCTTCCATCACAGCACCACCTTCGCCACTACAGCCTGTCGAGACATCAGAGCAGGGTTTTGGTTCTGGGATGAGTGTGACCTCCAAGTTTGTGGGAGGCGAGGAAGCAAGGGAGAGTTGTGAGCCCCGGCTACTGGAACTCTCTCCATCCAGCATCATGGAGTCCAACTCTGAGATTTTGTCATGGTAAGCTGCGTCCATGGATGCCTCACTGGACATCTCGAAACCATCGGGCTCATTACCTAGGAGATTGGATGCGGCTCCATTAACCATTGGTGACGGTGACCTTTCTTTACTTGGACCTGGACTGGACTGGTCATTCGATCTGGACGTCTGCCAAGCACCCCAGAAGACAGACTTTGAGGGCTCCTCCTCAGTACTGGGGGGAAAGCCATTGGGGAATTTAGAGATAATGGACAGTTGGTTCTCTGTGGTGGAGGGCGTATTTTCACTGTTCCCAAGACTAGGACATTCTTCAAAATTGAGCCTCCTCAGATACGACATAGGCTTAAAAGCAACTTTCTTCTCCCGTATGCCAGGGCTTTTCAAAGTCAGGGAACGGAAGGCGGAGGATGGAGTGGAGGGCAAAAAGTCAGAGGAGCTGCTTTCCAAGTCCTTCTCTTTCTGGTGTCCAGTCAGTTTCTCACCAAACTCTCTGTGATCAGGAAGTCCTGCAGAGGCTGTGAAGATCAAACTGTGATCGTTGGAAAGTGTTTGACATTCTGCTTCTGGATTGCTGCAGATAGACTCCCTCTCTGCGTCGCTCAAGCTTCTACTCATCATGTTGATGCTCTGTTGCTCCATGACAGTTTCTGACCCAGCCGAGCTATCCCCACATGCGTCCTGCATTTCCAGCGGTCTCCTCTCACACTCGCTGACCCGAGACTCCAGGTCTTCAATGTACTGGTCACTGCGTTCCAGAGCCCTCTTCAGGTGGTCCACATCACGCTCATATTGCTGGATTTTTGCCTCCAGTGCTGCCACTGTACAACGACCAAACCTGAGGACAGATCATTTAGTGTCTTTAAATTCAAAGGCTCAGTTTCATGGAGAAAATACAATGTGACCGAGAAAATACAATGTGACTGATCCTTGAAAAAGTTCAAGGATCATCAAGGCCAGAATAAAAATAATTGTCCTGGCAGTGTTTGCTTGGTCAAGTGTGTGACAGAAAACGGATCATAAAAATACAACAAAAATACATACAAATACAACGTGCCCTTGAAAGAATATTACCAGGCTCAATAATCAATAAGACTGCTCCATTTCCAAGACATAATTTCATCCGTACAAGCATATGCCAAAATATTCTTGGAAAATATGATAGGACATACGTAATAATGCCCCTTAAATGCTGACATGGGGTCTGTTTTGGTATTTATTTCTATGCGATGCAAGTGATTAAAAGCCAATCCCAAGATGGCCTCAACAGTTGGTAACCCCACTCCAATTTACTCAACAAGGTCACATCAGATGGGCAACCAGCCGCCTGCGGACTGCTTTCAACCCCTCCATCATGATCTTTCCCTATAGGCACCAGAGTGGGACATTGATGAACCTCAAACATGAACAGTTTTGTTAGTTTGGAATTCTACAGTTATTATTCAGTTATATGATGATATGCAAGTTTCATATGCCAGTAGCTTAAACACTGTGCTCAAGCATGCAGAGCTTCTTATCCCTGTTTGAGATGCATTTTCAAATGGTATTTGAGTCATTGGGAACGACTAGGCAAAATGCAGACAAAGGTTAGATGAAACAATAAAAAGTATGACTCACGTAAGCAAATAAGACTACGTTAAAATGAGAGAAAAATAGATATAATGCCAGTATGCTGCTTTAACAAAAGTTTGCAAAGGGTCAATAGCATTTTGTTCAATTCAAGTCATTTTCAGAGACAAAACAATAAGGAAACATACTTCTGAGGAGATCTGCTTGACACCTCTGCTTTCAATCGCATATTCTGTTGTACAAGGTCGATATTTTGAGACCTCAATGTCTTGTTTGCCTATGGATGGGAAAGTAACAACGTTAAAGCACATTACAGATCATTCCTCAAAGTTAGTAACTTACCTTTCAACCAAATCAATGAAGCCTAATATTTATGCAATGTACGTATATGAATATAGACACAGTTGGATTACCATTTCCATATAAAGTAAGCTTTTCTTTACCTTAGTGTTACTATCCATAAAAGTGACCAAACCTATAGTCCTTGTGTAATAAATCAACTCCCATCCTCTTTTCAAGTTTAATTTGGTAAACAAAAAAGAACATGTAATCATTGTTTACCCATTTCCTTAATATGATGTGAGGAACCAGGATGAAGACCTCCTGGCCAATGAGTTTTTAGTATGTTATGGTTTGTTAATTATCACTTTTCTTGTTATGAAAGAGTCAGGCAGAAGGACAATGTTTATATATTAATTTCATATACCCTGCCATAACAATTATAAAGGTACTTTAACATTCCACCTGTGTGTGCACTGATGGACATTAAAAGCAGGTTATGCCATTAGTTTGTACGAAATAACTATCATTTAAATTGGCTTTTTATACATCAATGCATTGAGGTTTAGGGCCTAAATGTAAATTTAGTGATTAGGGAGACTGCACTTCAACTGGAAGGCCTGGGTTCAATCCCCCCTGATGGCAAACATCTGCCCTGCTTAAGTGTCCTTGAGCAAGACACTAATCCCTTACCACCTCTAGGGGAAGAGCTCTGTAGCTGACCCTGTACTCTTGACCTCCCTGTGGAGGGGGGCAAACGAAAAGGCAAAGTTCAGGATCAATAAAGGAAAAACAAAAAAAAATCAATTTTTGGAGTATTATAGGTTGCATACCTCCTTAAGCTTATCCATGTCCTGCTTTATGTTATTGCAAACATCTGTGGCAGCTCGCAACTTGTTCATCCATTCTTCCATGACATTGGGGTCAACTCTTTTGTCCTCCGTTTGCACTGCATTCATTCTGCAGGGATCCAGGGCAGTCTTAAGTTGTGACTCCAGACTTTGGTTTTTTGTTTTCAGTTCCTCGTTTTCTCCTAGGAGTCCTTCAACTTCATCCTGTGAAGACAGAAATGACCAGAAACTGAAACACACTGAAGACGGAACGGATAAATAATGCTGTAACAACTGCAATACTGCCACATCACAGTATTTGGAGGCTTACCACAGGGTTGGGGATGGGCTGCAGGTAAACATAGCTAAAGTTGAATGCTATCATATAATTTGAAATAATCAATCCATGGTTGGTTCCTTCCATCTGCCACACTCTGCTCAGGCTCCTTGCAGCATCAATGAGTTGGCAACTTACAGTACTTCTGTAGTTTTTTGGACTATTTGAAACAGAGCAGCCATTTGACTGCTCTACAGATAGTTTGATTGTGCTCAATTACAGAATGTCTGCATTGATGGACGGTGGCCATTTTGGGCACTTTTTGACTTTGACCCAAACTCAGAGGTAGAAACCAGTCAAGTTACATGAAGCAATATGCCCCAATGAGGCAAGACGATGAACTTCAAAATATGACATGACAAAATAATGTCTTTGAAAAACCTGTCCCCAGCCATTTGCTGAACTTGGACTATTAACTACCTCACAACAAATGTTGCATCTTTTCAAAAGCAAGGCAGGCTGACTTTGTGTTTGTGGGGTCAGTTATTATGGCCCTTTTGAAAGGTTCATTATATATTTGGTAGAATAAATAGGGTCTAGGCAACATTTAAAGATGTAATGCTGTGTAAAAGTGACAGAATCTATCAGAGCAATTAAGAGTAACTGGAGGAGAATCATTAATAAAACACTAGTCATTACTAAAATGTGTGACAAGCTGTTTACAAATCAGTATAAACTAATTTAGTTTCAAGTTTAAAAATGAATATGTTGGTCATCTTCTTCCAATTCTTTGGAGGAAGATAGACATTTTCAAAAAGTGATTTTCAGCTGCAAAGTTAGATTAAAGTAATGAAAACAGAGTGAAAACATGACATGTAGGAGAACACAAATTGGCTAACAGGACACATTTCATGACAACAAATGTACACAATGTCTGTTGAAAAGGTGTTCACACAAGTATTTATGAAACCTGGATGTCACGTCTCCTATTTTGGGCAGAGTTTGGCTTTGACCTAAACGACGAGTGAGATTCAGCCACGTTACACAGTAACATACTGCATTTGAGGGACAATAAATGTGTTATGTGTTTCAAGATGGCATGTTTGGCATTATGTCAAGAGTATCACCCTGCTTGTTTTTGCAGTGAAAACATGCCCCTGAATCTACCTTTATAATGGTATGAAGAAACAATACCTCATACTCCCGCAGAAGCAGTTCCCCTCTGGTTTTTCTGAGACATTTCTTCATAGAATGGCTCTCACTGTGCTCACTCTCATTGGTGCCTCCTGTAATAGAAATACAAGAGTAGAGACCAGACCACAAACAGAGAATCAGACTAAACGACACGACGCATGAAGGGTTCCCACACCTTTTCACTTTTGAAATTCCAAAACTTTTCCATGACCCCTTTTCAAATCTCTGCTCAAGTTTACTGTGAAAACATAAATTACTTTTTAAATCCTCTGTTTTGTAGCCAACCAGTTAAATGCTGCAGTTGCTGTGGTGCCTTACATAATGCTGATTTGACTGTACTTGCAGTTTTTGCTACCTTTTGTAGACATTTATGTTCATGCTTATGCAGGGACTTGACTACGATTGCATAACATTAGGAGCTTAGCCCAGAGACAATGACATAACCCTTGTAGGAGAGTCTGGGTGCATTCTACCTGGCATAAAATAATAATAATAATAGCAAAATACATCAATTTGGTGGCACAAATGTTGGGGCAAAGCAGAAATATGAATTGAATTGAAGCATCAATTTGAGTTTGAACTCATTTGAAACAGATGCCTTGTTTGAAGTTGACTTTGGTTTTTCATGATAATTATTCTTAGCCTGTTCACACCTAAAACACTTAATGGTTGACACATTTGAAGTTATGTTAAACAGGAAATGAAACACAGCAATGTCAACCACAAACAACATGTAATTAGTGATAAGCTGTGACCAGATTGGTGCAGTGACTTTATTGGGGCCATTGTTTAGATCAGTCATTAATATGTTTAGATCAGTCACAAATAATGATGAATATGAATATGCCTAATCAATGACCTAATATTTAGGCCTATTCTTGATTGTGTGCAACATCAACCAATGTTATCAAACTAAAAGATGAATTTTTGTGTGGGGCGTAACCTTTTTCTCAGTATCTTGGTGGGGAAATGCTATATTTTAAATTTACCATGTCAAATATCATAATGTAAACATTCTGTACTTACTGGGTTCAAGAGTCAAACTCATAATTTGCTAACCCTGGGATTAGATCCCACAACCCTCACATGGAAGTTTGTTGGTCTCCCAATTGTACTAAAGCGTATAGGTATTGTAACTCTATATCCTGCAGCTCTATATGGGGTTTTCTGAAATATTTGGGACTGACCGACAGAGTGACTTATACTAGCTGCTGGTCACAGCAAAAAACGTACAGAAAAAATAACAGATTTCCGCACACACAGGATCACCTCTGCATTGGTTTATTTGTCAACGTTCTCAAGACTAGCTAAAAAGTCTGCAAGTAGTTGTGTCCTGCCGTTGCATTTTACGAATTACAATCACAAAATTACTTATGTGATCAAATGTATTAATTTTGTTCATTTAATTTTAAACGAACATACGATTCCCTACACTTGACTGTATATATTCCCTGATCGGTGACATCAGAATTCAGAAAGTTTGAGAAATCGGGTCCGTCATCAAAAACCCAAGTTGTATTTAGGCGAAGGGCACTTTCAAGTAGCGGTACCGTCTGTAAGCTAGAGGAACAAAAAGTTCAGGAAGGAAGCTCACATCTATCATATGATGTGCATGTTTGGTGTGGACTATTGAGTCAGTAGAGCTCCACAAATGACCCTAACAGGCACGTAGTGGCGTAAGCGACTACGGTACCACTATTTGAAATACAATAAGTAAATAACGTTGCAGGTTTAATGGAAAATGTACTAACATGCAAGCATATTAACGCTGACAAAGCTAATATAGCTGTTGCAAATGGAGCTGGCTGTCACTCCCTCACGTTGTTAGCCCTTGTTTACATGGGTTGTTAGTTTGCTTGGGTTGCTAGCCAATCAAACACAGGGAAGAGGGGCGACATCCGGGAAGGAAAACGAGATGCTTGTGAAGACATTTCTTCGTGAACTTCCGTGACTAATGGCCACCGACAAAACGGAGCCATTTGACCTCACTCTGACCGCAACGTTAAAAGTCTGACACGACGTCATCACGACCAACTGACCCGAAAGAGTCTCGATCTAGGACAGTTGGGTTTGTAGCCAGCTAACAGTTACTCACCGATTATGTCTCTGCAGGGGTTCTCCGCTGTGATGGCGACCCTGCAGCTGGGACACTGGCTAGCTTTCTTTAACCACATCTCCATGCAGGTCGAACAGAACACGTGGTAGTTGGCACATATGACCGGCTGCCGAACCTGTGCCGAAAGAAAAACGCAGTTTGGTTTCAGTGTGGACATTTTGAGCTAACCGTTCCGACGAAGTACGCGACGTACGGGCACGAAAAGCTCGTTAAAAGTTATAGTTAGCTAGGTGCGCGTCCGGACTGGCACGACGCTTCGCCTTCATCTTTGTTTACAGCTAACTTATAGTAGCCGACGGACGTTAGTCGCCATATAGATTGAACGGCGGTTACCTTTCCGAGGCATATCTGGCACGATATGGGTAACGTGAGAGAGAGAGTTGAGCTTTGAAAGTTGTGAGCCATGTTTTGAAGAGACACACACACACACACACACTTCCCGTATGAGGTGCAACAACTTTCCCACTATCAGCGCTAAGCGTCGCGCGCCGTTTTTGCGAGCTACGGAAAGCCAAAAGGTCTAAAAAGCGGAAATTCCAATTCAGTGCAAACAGTAGATTGCCTAATTTCGAGTGATTCTGTGTTTCAGTGGCCAGCAATGTTTTTGCTAATCACAGACGAAACACTCTTATTGAACGACTCTTTAAAGTGAGTGATTTCATCCACTTTAGAACATGACTGACTCCAAATGTAATCAACAGCAGCACGGATGCCTTCCAGGACCTGCTGCAAATGAGTCACTAACACAATATATTGACTTGTTCTTTTGCTGATGATCAAAGTTCTCCAGTCGACTTCCATTATGAATCATGACTGTAATAAAGTGGTCAGGGTGGATCAGTGAAGACTTATCAAGTAAGTTGCGGATCAGATTGGACATTGTTTCATTCGTGCCAACTGTATACTGGCACTGGACGGAAATGAGTCGCCTTACAAGGGTGTCGCCTGCTCCATTTCACACTCTTAGCAAAAGCTCACACATGTATGCTGCAGGATAATGGTGAGTTAAAGAAACGGAAGGGGGAAATTTGACTGTTGTATATCACGTTTTTCCAGTACAAACAAAAGAATATATCCTGATCCTCTCATCCAATTCAAGAAGATGTTACCACTTACCTAAGCTGTGAAACCTAAAACCGTGTGTGCTTTTTGGGGGGAAATACACAACAGCAAAACATAACTATGAAAAAAGATTTGGTAAGATATGTATTCAACTTGCAGATAAGTCGCCAAACGCATGCTGTCTGTTTCGGTTAAAGTCAGCATGTAAACTATAGCGGTTCTTCGAGTAACCTCCTTTAGGTATGAGAATAATACAATCATATCAGTACCTAGGCTCTGACTTTTTTATATGATATCCAACAGAAATACTTTTGTATCTAAAACATGGAACATATTGTGAGATGAATCTCTCCTTCTTCTAGAAGAGACCAAAGTCAACAGGGTATTCAATCATGTAAGGCCCATAATGAAGATGGCAAGGTCCGTTCTTTTACAAACAGTTATTTCACGTAAATGATGTAATTTAGATATAATGATGCCTAGTGATGTCATATTAGCATAATTTCCACTACAAATTTATCAAATGACATCTCCACCACACTTTAGCCCCCCGGAGCCATTACTCATATCTAAACCAACATGTCCCGCTCTTCATCGTGTCTCAAACCCAAGCAGACCAGGACATCTTCTCCAGATCTAATATGATTACAATGGATTGGATGCTAAATACGCTTGTACACTGATCCCAGTTTGAAAACATCACCAGTATTTGTTTGGTTGTTTTCAGCACAATATTTAATGGATCGCAGGCTACCATGGGTTCTCATCCACTTTTCATGACACATTCAAATCGTGGAGAATGTCTATACTAAAAATACAAGATTTACAAGTTCAAGTAGAGAACTTTTACAAAAAGTGTTTGATTAAGATAATTGGAGTAAGTGTAGTATTGTTTTACTTAATATATGTTTGCTGTTTCCACTAATTTCTTACTGTATAATACACCGATTTTAGTGTGACATGCAACTGTTTTTTAGTAACCATCTTCTGAATATACAAAAAAGCTTTCATTCAAGCCCATATTCCTCTCAATCTCACAAATGACTTCAAAGAGCACCTGACTTACAGGATGCTGTCAGAAACCCAGTATGCCACGACATATCTTCAAACTGTTATTGAGGCGGTTCATGAATTTGTTACTGAGAAACACACCCTGCAATAACCAACCACAGACTGAAATGAACGAAATGCCCATTTTCGACAAGGCCCGTTGTCCCTCTGAGATTGCCATTGCATTGGTTTGCAACAGGCCAGTCATTAATTGGTGACAGTCAATTAATCACAGATGGTTCAGACGGCTGCGTCTATTGATCTTGTCCGAGCACTTATTTTTCATCCCTAAATGACACAGATCACCAGATTTGACCAGCATGTGTAATGGACAGTGAAGAACCAATGACCCGATGGTCAGACTTGTACTGGGTAGGATCTGGTTCCCCTCCCCCATCTCTGGCAAATAGCATCTTTACCATTTAGCTTGGAAAGGTTTAGACTGCCCTAAGAGCACAGCAGCGAAACAGTGCGCTCTGTTGCTGAGATGACCTTTTCTGTTTAAGGCTTAATCTCTGACAAATGCTTGCTTTAATTAGCCCAATGCCCCCTGCCTAGACTCCCAGCACCCCTCTCTCTCTATTTATATATATGGATATATATATATATATATATCCCTTTCTCAAATTCTCAAACACCCATCCAAGTCATTGATAAAGATAGAACGACTTGGCAGCGAGAGATGGAACAGAATGTGCAAAATCTTGTAATACTTTCCTGTAAGGGAAGACAAATATGATATTGTCCCAAAATTCAAATTAGATATCTAATTAAGCGAAAATAAAATTGAGAATTTTGTTTATTAAGACAATGCCTTACAAGTTTGGTATGTTGTGTATATTCAGGAAATAATATTGCTCATAAAGACCATGCTTAGAAAGGGATATCTCTCTCTCTCTCTCTCTCTCTCTCTCTCTCTCTCTCTCTCTCTCCCTTTCTCAAGGTCTCAAACACCCATTAAGACAATGCCTTACATGTTTGGTATGTTGTGTATATTCAGGGAATGATATTGCTCATAAAGACCATGCTTAGAAAGGGGTTGTGCAGAAATTGTAATGAAACATATGATAATATATTTTGACATAACCACCCACTTGTCTGTGATAATGCAGTAGGGGTGGCAGTAGCTCAGGAGGCAGAGTTCCCGCCCAGCAACCGCAAGGTTGAAGGTTTGAGTCCATGATGATATATGTAAGTCACTTTGGCTAAAAGCGTCTGCAAAATGCTGTAATGTAATGATGTATGATATTTAACAGTGTATTTGACGGTGTGACAAAAGAAAACAAAGTACGGAGAAAGAGGATTAGTCTGTGCACATTAGGAGGTTTAAGATAACATGCAACGGCCACCTGCAGGCCTCATCTATTGATTAGCCACTATCAGAGATAGTGAAGTACCAATGGCAAGACAAACTAAATGTATGTGTGTGTGTGTGTGTGTTTAAGGGACTGGCAGATTATATAGGAGGGGGGGTGACATTGTGCCCTGACAGAGTTCATGTGCTAAGAGTGTGTGGACTTGGAATTCTGCATAAGTAATTTTCATTTTATGCTATTATAACGAAGAAACCACTTTTCTGGATAACGTGAAATATCACCAATATATATGAACATAGTATAGATTCCATAAAATATTGTTGCAGGGAATTGTACCATAAATAAAAGACATTTGTACTGAAGTTTTAACATCAAAAGGTAAATTGGGCTTCACAAATCTCCCTGATCACTTTCCAAAACCTCATCTTCATCCAGAGGCTGCAGCGGATCATGCATTCCTCTCCCTGCAGTGGCAAACGGAAGATGCATAAAACAGATGCATAGCTACAAATCCCTGTTTTATTGGAAAGGGGCCTAATTATTAGGATGTAAGTCAGGCTGTGACTGGAGGGCCGTCTCCCCCTTGATGCGAGCCTGGTTTATATATATCCCCTCCTCCTCTGCAGCTACAGCAGCAGTGCCACCACCACTACCAGCAGTGTGTGGCGCTTTTATTACATCGCCCACAGGCAGGTTCAGCCCTGTCACAGTCTCGCACACGCACATGCACACACACACACACACATACATCCACAGACTGCAGGACCCAGAGCCAGTTGAGTCGCCTCCACAACAGAGTTACCCCACATCCCCGTGCA
>OMOT01016557.1:1601-13063 GCA_900312575.1 Acanthochaenus luetkenii | reverse complement strand
CACGATCCGGTCCCGTGCATAAATACCCCTTTTTATATTCACGATATCAGTATTATGGAGTAATATAAATCGGCAATTGAGATCTTGTTAATGGGCTTTTTGTGATTATGGGGATTTACTGATACTGTTGCAATAGTAGTAAATGCCTCAACTGGTGAAAAATGGTATGAGACAGACTTCTATAGAGGCACACGATGTAAGAAGTCATTGCAGCTTCTCGGTGGATATTTCAGGTAAATCGCCTGCGGTACTTGTTTCATTATCGCTGTCATCAATAGCTCACCTGTGCAGACTCCTATGCGCCTGTTAATGGGGGCTCCAAAGTCACAGTAGAGGCCTTTGTGTGGGTCACAGACGTCTCTCTCAGCGCAGAGCTCCCCCATCTGTTTGGCACACACCCTGCAGCAGCCACAGCTATCCAGCACCAGGCTCACTCCCGGGGGGCACTGGGGGGGAGTGGAGGGGCACATACACTGGCCACTGCACTCCTGGCCTGCAGCCTGAGCGGAGGACACACACGGACACATGTTCGGTTAAATATAATCCCCATATGTCGCATAATAGATCAAACGATGCATGGAGAACTCACACACACACACACACTGAACACTACAACCCTGACCTGTTCCCCCCACACACACACACACATGCTGTTACATGCTAAGTTAGAGCTCAGCACCGTCCTCAACTCCTGGAACATTTTGGAGTTTTTCACCCGACAGAGATGAAGTACACTGTACAACTGTGTCTATAGACTGTAGGTCTGACTACAGCAGTGAAACACCAGCGTACAGAGGCGTGTTGCATTTGTTTTAGTAACCTAAACACATGCATGTCACACAAAAAAACAGTTTGGCTTACCATGTAGGAGAGCGTGATGCACAGGAGAGGCAGCAAAATCATCCTGTTCATTCCAGAAGACATCTCTTCTCCTTTTTACAATTCAGAATTCGGATTCTTCCAAAAGTCGTGGCAGGAAAGTTTTCCTTTAGTCTCAGAGTTCGAGCGTCGGGTTCGTGGAGCCGAGAGAAACCGTTTGTTTCTGATCAAGTTGATCTCGTTGTAGGTTTCTCTGCTCCGGTCGCAGTCTTTCTCTCTTTCGCTCTTTCTTTCTTTCTTGGTGAAAGCTAGAGTTTAGCTTCAGTGGAGGAGTTGTGTTCTGACTGGGGAGCTGAGCTCTCTTTATACTCGCTGGCCCTTGCTGCACGTCACTGGGGGCTGAATGGGGAGCCGGCCCTGGACAAACATGGACATGCTTGGCATTCTTTCCTCGCTTCCTGACCCCCACTCCAGACACCCCACATTCCTGCTGTCTGAAGGCAAGGCTCTGCTGCTCGGCCAAACAACGCCGTCTCTCTCAGAGAGGCTTTCATCTGGAATGGGAGGTTAAGTCTGGTTAGAGGCCAGGGACCCCACACTGGGAATTCCTGAAGACTGACTTCACAAACAGACAGCCGGTACCTATAAATATTAAATAAAATGTAACAAAAAAAAACTTTACTCACTTATATGACACGTTTCAAAAGCAACGGTACAAAGGACTTCACATGAAAGACGGAGAACGGTTAAGTATAAACCCAATAAAAACACGAAAATATGTAATGGTAAAGTAAACGGATTGATGTGTAATGGGGTGGTTAGGCCTCGGAGCCCACGGCAGCATTCCTCAACATTGAGCTTCAAAGGCACAGACATAGTTAACAGCAAGTGGTTAGGGAAAGGAAATTCATTTGAGCCGTTAACTTGGTTATCTTTCTGGCAACCGCCACAGTCTTGTAACGACGTCTACTGTACTACTGTGTGGTTAGGTCCGGGACACCGCAGTGGCATTCCTGAGCACTGACATCAGTGGCTGACACAAATAGACAAACTGCAGCTGTGAATATTAGTAATCCAAACTAAGTATGAGCAGATTGTCACCATTTATGCATGAATGGAGTACTGTATTCACAAATACCTCTTTCAGTCCTGTTTGTATGATATACATAATTGTTTTGGGGGGGAAATTGTATTAAAAAAAAAAAATTCCCCATCACAGTAATGCCTGCTAGTCTGTATATCACTTCAGCATCAAATGATACAAATGATTTATATAGATTTCCTATGATAAAAATTACAATACAAAGAAATGACCAAAGTCAAGTGAAACTTGACAATGTTCAACCTGAAAGAATTGGAACGCGGCTACTGTGTGATGTATGTTTCTGTCATTCATCAATGCTGTTAAATATGAGAGTTAACTGAACCGAATGTGCAGCCCAGCTCATAGTTATGCATTGCAGGTATTACGGGAACAAAGACGGAATGTTCTCAGGCACTCAGCGATTCCCCAAAATGGATGGTTGTCAATTTGAACGGCAGGCTCCGTTTCTTCCTTCCCGAAAAGCTGAACATAAGGAGACATAAGGTTCTAATCTGTGCAGATACGGATTCTATGGAAACAAAGGCTACATGTTCTCATTTGACAAGACAACGTTTTGGCTCCGCTAGGTCTGAGTCAGGACAAATTAGGATGAAAAACCCTGAGTTGAGTGAAGTGAAAGTGCAGCCCGGCCCAGGTATGCAGAGCAGATATTACGGGAACAAAGGCGACATGTTCTCTGGCTTCTCACCTGCCTAATGAGGTTTAGTCTATGATGAACTTGAAAGGCCAGGTGCGCCCCGTCCCAGGCCAGGCTTATTTTACTACATCAAACCCCGGAGTGGAGGATTGCAGGAAAGAGGCTAGACGGTTGGTTTGTGTATTTTTTTGAAAAAGGATCACACAGCAGGCCAGACTCTTATGAAAGGCAGCCCTGCTCCTTCTCCAGCCAGCGGATCGGAAATGAAAAACTCCCAGAGAAACCTGGAGCAGGAGGAATGCGAGAGAGAAGCCAGCAGACTGGGCCGTTACTACAGAGGAAGCGAACCCCATATAAGGACGCCTTCTCTTTTCCTAATATGGACATGTTCGCTCTCGATGCTGGCTCAGTACAGTAGGAAGTCCTTTGAGACCGTCTGACCCCAAAAACACACAGCCATGAGTGAGAGTGAGAAAGACATAGAAACATTGTGTGTCTGTGTGTGTGTGTGTGTGTGTGTGATGTATTCTGTCTATCAGAACAGTCCTTTTGACCAGAGAGAGAGTGAGTGTGTGTGTGTGTGTGTTGTCTGTCCACGATATCTAAGGGAAACAGCTTGATGGAGGAACGTAGCCTGGCCACACTGCAATTTTGTTGTTATTTTTATGTAACTTAACAGGCTTTTTTTGTGTTATCTAGCTTGTTTCAGGATGTTTAAGTAAAATTATCTTAATGCATTGTCAACGTTTTGGATGGTTTCAAGAAATGTCATCCGAAGACATTTACTGTAACAAGTAAAAAGTCAAACATTTTCAATTTTCATGCTTCGATTGTTATTTCTCGTTTTAACGATTGTCTGACTGAATATTAGATTATTGAAAATGAGTTTGACTCAATGTTACACTATTACAATGGAGTCTGTCTGAATCGTAGGCTGATGGAATAACTAGTATAGACTATTGGAATAGAGCAAAACTGAATATTGGATGGACACTAGTGCAGGGCCATGGTTAGTCTACCTGACCTAATCTTAACGGAAGGCTGGATGGAGTTGGGATAAGACTCAGCAAACCTGGACGTTGTTATGCCTGGCTATTGTAATTGATTGATGTTAGGAAACAGATATTTTCCGGGTGTTATTAGGATGCTGGTTGGTTGGTTGATTGACTGGCTGGCTGCTGGATCGCTGTCAGACTAAATGTTAACCGAGGTCAGCCTCTCGATGTACCGGGTTTGCTATCCTGATTGTTAGCAGACTGGCTGGCAGGGTGCTTAGTGTTCTGTCCTTTTTGTGGTTTGTGGTTTCCAATTGCAGAGTTGGATGTCTAGATGGGCTTAGTGCAGCGGCCAAAGGGAACATATTGCTCTGTGTGTGGCAGGCCTAGATATGTCATGGCTAAGTATAGACTAAGATATTTAGACTAAGTGTGTAGCTGCGGGTTAAGATCAGTAATGGTACTATCCTGGTGATACAATACTACGGTGATGCTATGGCGTATTCAGCTCTGTACCGGCTGGCATCAGTAGTGCTGTTAACATACCTGAGGACTAGCTGCTTACTTATTGTAAGTCACTCCGATAAGCGTATCATAAATGCCTAAAATAAACCTTTAATTGCATTGCAGTAGCATCATTAGTCTTGCAGACGTGTTGGCATCAGTAGTGTAAATGTAGACGCAATAGACGATAGATCAAAATAGTAGTAAATAGTTGGCATTAGTAGTGTGAAAACAGTGGCACCAGCACCAGGAGTTAACATACTATAAAACCACACACCGTAATAAGTCTCTGTGTTATAATTGGCACAAATATGATAAATACAACTATGCCAGCATCAATAGTAATGTCATACTGATGTATCCTTGTAGCACACGTTTGTTCTTTTCCCAGGAGATAATCCCACCCACCAAGTGAGCACATTGATGAAGTGACGTTCTTTATTTGTCTCTTAAGTCATATTGATGTCCATGGTCACGTGACTTGACCAGTGAATCTGGGTCAGACCTGCCTTATATCCTAGACTGGATTTACGCGAGGCTGTAAAGTCTGCCAGTTGCAGCCTCATTACCTCACCGCCCATTCTTCAGTTACTGTGTGACATCACTAGGAGCTAGAGAACAATGTCAACTGGGACGTTTCACAATTTCAGGATCTGTGGAGAGGATAGTGTTGCCACGAGAGTCTGAACGAAGGGGTACAACCTGTTCAGACTGAATTCAATGTCCCAGTTCAGGCTCTGGTGACGACACTGTCCTCTAGCATGGAGATTGGAAATCTCCTGCGTGGCAGGAGAGAGTTCCATCGCACCGCGGTTGATGATGCCATACTGGGTGCTGATGTCACAGAGGAGCCCTGTTTCTCATACTTTCTCTCGACACTGTTTCCATGGTTCCCACACACTGTTCTTATTCAGCAGAGCTGCAATCATGCTCATTCCCTCTCTGCACGTTCAAATAAAAACAGGAAGATAAACATCACAAGCAGAGTGGAAAAGACTGTGTCAGTCATGCCAAACACTTTTCCTCCACACTGGAACAGATATGGACTTTGATTTCACAGTGAATATTTTGGATACATCTAGCATTTCTTGATACCCTATATGAAATCAAGTCAAGTGTTTTGTTTGCAAGTAACAAGAGCATTTGGTAAAAGTGGGATTTTAGGACATGACTTCTTCATCCAGTGTTTCTATCACCTAGCATGTGATGCAGTTATACTACAACAGATGGTATTTTTCATTAGCCTCAATCGTTAAGTTTGACATTTTGAAGGGAGTTTGGAGCCCTCCACTCCAGCCAATCAGAAGCAAATATGCTTTATATATATATATATATATATATATATGTATGTACGCTATATGTGTATGTATATGTATATGAAGAGTTTAATTCCATAATGAGATATCCACCATTTAAAAAAGAAAATGACATCCACTCTCCCATATTAACTGCTGGCATGAAAGTAAGGATATATAGTGTTTTGGAATTAAACCCTTCATATGTACTGTATATGTATATGTACATGTGTATATGCATATACATAACTATATGCATGTACACACACACACACACACACCACATTTTTCCCCAAACAGTATCCATATTTGAAGCTTTGGTCAAGTTATCTGCACCCAGCTGCCCAGTTAAACTAAATTCCATTAGCGGTAGTTGGCAGTCTATTTGAGGAATGTTCCCTGGCTTTAGCCTTCAAACCAACCATCTATATACCACTGAGTAAACTGAACATGAGACCAAGATCTCAAAATGATTTCCCTGACTGCATATTTCTGCGTCTTTGAACTGTCAGGCTGCCTGCAGAGTCGGTCAGGGTGGAAGGGTTGGAGGTGCAGCGGGAAAATAACCGTGTGTTTTTGCATCACAAACACTGCAATCGGTCACGTATAAGGAATGCAGAACAAGGGAACAACAGAGCCAAGACAGTGTGAATAAGTACATAACATTCCTGTGTCATCTGGAATATTCGCGTGTCATCCGAAAAGCAAGCAGCTTTGAAGGGACTGAAGGGCGATTTGTCGGGATTTAACGATGGAAAAGGATGAAGCCTGTCTATAAAAAGACAAATGATGGATTGTGATGATTGGGGTAGATGGATTGTCAAAGGGGAGAGAGGATGGAAACTGCCTGTCTATTTAAAGCTGGTGGAAAGTGTTTAGACTGGAAACACACGTGTGAGGCCCATTCTGTTTCAGGCACAGCTCAGTAAAATAGCTGGGTTTAGGATTACTCAAGGGGGATGGCGTGAGATATAGTATAATGATTGGTTGAGGCCACAGTGGTGTAGTTCGAAGGCAAATTGTTATTTTTCGTCAAATGTTCTCTTCTAAAACGTATAGTTATCAACAGGGATGTATTAAATCAATTGTGTTAACAAGGGAGAAGATATCCCATTCATCATCTCTTGGACAATCCCTTTTTTTAAATAAAAATAAAATAAAAACCGAGGTGAAAACTAACAATAGATTGAGGGCCCGTGGAGATTTGTCCAGATATAACACGGGGCTGATGGGCAGGTACATTGCCAACAGGAGAGAGAATGGAAACTATAACCTATTTCCTGTGTCCGGGAAATTGTTTAGACTAGAGACACGTAGCTCTTTCAACAAACAGCCGAAACTCATCTCAGCTGTAGATCGACTGCCACACACGTGGACATGGAAGTCGATGCGTCTGCGAAGGTGGTCTCTTTCTTAAACAGAGCTCCATATGGGTCCAGGATGGTCTCTGTTCTGTTCCTGTGTCCATCCAGCCGGTGGTTTCAACAGGTTGACGGTTTTTTTCTTCTAATCATAGACGCGCTGCTTGGTGCATTGAAGCAAGAAAATGTAGCAGACAACCAAAACATTCCCACCTAGCGCTTCCTCTTCTGGACCTCATTTTGGAACATTATGGTTTTGGGGGGGAACAGGCAAGGCCTTTGTGGCAGCCCAAGTTCAAACACGCCTATTGACCCACTTCTGCATCATCATACAGTCACTGGCTCCAGCGCTGACAGTCATATTCAAAGCCGCCTGGTGCTAAAAACACATTGTGAACTCTGAGCGACGGGTCACAGAGTGTCCACTAACAGAAGGAACAAGAGGTGAATATCCGCCCGCTGCGGTCTGTGTTTTATAGGTGATTTCTAAATATAGTAATTCAGGCGCTGCCACACGCATTGCTGCAACAATTACATTTGCAATGGAGGCGTTCAGCTGACACTCGTTCAGGTGACTTACGATGACTGTGACGATAGAATGAGACCCTATTTCTTCAATCGTTTTTCTGTGGCTCACACAGAAGAGGCTATGCAACACAAATACATATTCTGTTCGCTTCCCTGCAGGAATGTCAGCTTCCCCTACTAGCTTGGCACACGACTGCATACCCCAGCTAATTAGCTTCCTGTAAAAGCCTCGAATAAAAACATCGGCTTTAATCGCGCGCTGCCGCTTTGTCTCATCCACTGCCAAGGTAAATGTTACTTGGATCGGAGAAAAATGTGACATTTTTGCTCTGGCGGTTTTTCTGTTTCCCAAACAGGTGTTTCAAACCGTGATGTGCAGCGATCCAGGTCAAGACTTCACCTTCACATTCCTCAGCATCAAATAAACTCACTGTTTTTCCATCATTAGACTTTTAAAAGGCTTTCATTTCAATTCATGGCCCTTTTCTTTCTCCCCCTTCCTTTTCCTGAGGTTGCCTCAGATCTCAAACTGGCCCGGGAGTATTTACTGTCTGTTTTGCCGAACGGTTATTTACCGGCTGTCAGCAACAGCACTGTGCTCTCATAGAGTTTCACGCAGCTTAGAGGCTGTTTTTAAATGTATGTTTATTTACTGTCAGAAACAGAGCGTACCTGCTACAGAGCTCGTTGACTATTTTCTGACTGTTTATTAAGTGGCTGACCGCCAGCGACAGGCGTCTTCATTCACCTCTAATTCTGAGCATACTGATAATTTACTAGCTGTTTGCCCGTTTTTAATTTACCTGCTGTTTATTTTACCGCGTTCAGCCACAGACCTGTGTGATCTCTCACATAACTTGCTGGCTGGTTACGGAATGGTTACTGAATGACTTGTTGTAATAATTGCTTATTCACTGAGCAGAACTTGGCAGCAGTTTATCTAACCGATACAGCTACAGTGGACTATAATGTGTTATCATAGGGTGAGAGCTACTTTATTCCCCAACAGCAGGTTTTATGTCTCTTTATTGAAGTTTGAAACTGACCCATCATGGCCGTAACGGGGTGCTGGATGCTGATTCATGTGCTGAACGTGGCACTGTAAAGGTTTGCTTTCATCTGCCAGTGGATACTCCTGAATTTTGTCCTGCATTCATAAATTGATGAAATGGATCAGTGACTTTATGATGAAGGGAGGTGGGTGATAATATTATCTGTATGGCTTATAGGGTATTTTGTGTATGGTTTAAACATAAAAAAAGGTCCAAAGATTCAACTTCCCATATTGGCACCACACTGCTTATTGAACCCTGATTCCCCCAGACGACAGTCAGAAGACTCATCCACCAGGCGACAGGTTGACTTTTGCTAGGCTGTCATTGTAAATAGAAACGTGTTAACTGATGTCTTAACTGTGCTTTTGTAGTCGGTTGTTAGTTCGGTGAACGGTTCGTTTCTAAACGGTTATCAGGAGGGAAAACTGTTGATAGAATAGCGCTGCGCCTTATAGAAATGGTCTGGCCAGAGTTCCCATCGGCTCTAATTGTTTCCAGATATGCAGTTTTGCAGAGTCGCTAACAGGACCCCTCCCTGTCTGTCTGTGTGTCTGGAACTACGGCCTCTCCCCGTCTGTCTGCGTGCTGCAAGGTCCGACTGCAGCCTACACCCTCCCTCCGTGTCTGTCTGTCTGTTTGTCTGTCTGTCTGATGGTGTTGTCTGACCCCTCTCTGTCTGTCTACGGGTCTGTTGACTGGAAGGTCATGATTGGTTTTGTCTCTCTCTCTCTCTCTCATTCACTAGCTCTGTCGTATGCTGATGTGTGTCGTTACTTTGGTTGTTGCTCCGTTATCTGTTGTTGTCCAATGTATGCCTTTAATGTCATATTGTGTGTGGAGCCCAAGAAGACTGGAGCTAATGATAATGCAAATAGATGGAATAACACATTTGTCACGCAGCCCATAATCCAGCAGACAAGAAAAGACATGTGTGCTCTCTCTCTCTCTCTCAACCTTCCCCGGATGAATAAATCAAAAATAAAACAGTGGTTCGTCAATAGATTCTCCACCTTGCAGACTACCTGCCCACTCTAAACCGACGGTGGAAATTTTGCTCCCGTAATACTCTTCACAACAACATGGAATATTCCCCAGGTGGAACCGTGGAAGGTGGATTCCTCATCAGGGTGAGGAGGAAGTGATGACGCAGGAAGGAGACATCGCTCAGTTAGCTGTCAAACCAACCGCAGACGACCCCGATTTTCACGTGTTCCTCCTACTTAAGGGCGAACACCGAGAAATGTGTTTCCCACTGCCAGCCGGGACAGGAATGAACTAGGACATGAACACAACAAGTTTACGATGGTGATGTAGTGGCGCTTTTGTCCTATTTCCAAATCCTAATCCAGTTCAAAGCGAATGTTGCTTGTGCATCATCCACTGTGAGCTCACTGTTATTTTTCCGTCTGTATCCAGACCTGGCGAGTATATAAATCTATCAGCAGTGTAATGATGCAGAAGGAGCCATCATTCAGGTGTGCGTCAAAACAATGCAAGCCAACCAGGATTTCCTACAATAAATGCAATTCATTATGTCGATAATTTGACACGAAAGACCTTATGATCTCCAGAGCGTCTAACAGCGTTCTCATTGTTAGATCGCGATATTGTATCAAATTACTGTTTCGTCCTCCGGAATACTATCATAAACAACGGTTTCTTCACATTACTGCTAGAATGTAAAGACATATCCATCTCAACAAGTCATTTAGTCCAGTATTGAGCGTTAAAATATTGTTTTTTCTCAAAGCAAGTGAAAAACAAAACCCTGACATTAGGGCGACATCATTTGCTTCCAATGCAAATCAGCTTTTTTCCAACAATTTTCGGGGAATCAAGTGACATTATCATGATACTAGTGGAGTGAGCCACCTTATGTCAAGATATTGTAACCTGTTTCAAGAAAATTCTCTGCATTGGAAACAAGCGAAATAATTTCACCTCCTTTTTTCACGTATTTTAAGTCAACAAGATATATATACTTTTTTTTTTACAATGCACAGGTCTTTAGGATAAAATACAGTCTCTAAGCCACATTGGAGTGCAACACAGGCAGGTAGGCCCACCGGCTAAAACAGAGTGTGTAGGCTAGAGTGGAGTTCAGCACATCCAGGGGCCCTGCACCCCCCGGCTGGGTCTCACTGACAGGACAATGACTTCATGTTGCCACAGTTATGTAACCACAAGGTGTCGTGTGATGCTGTGTGAATATGAAGCCTTGTCCCACTGAGGCGACCCTTTACGGAGCATGTCTGACTGGTAGGTGTTCTGTCACAGTGTGTCAATGCGCAGCCTGTCTCGGAGGCCCGTGCCTCTCCGGCCCCGACACATTTCCTTTTTACCCTCGACGCGCTGACTTAACTTTCCCCTCGAGTTTCCTAATTGTTTCTCGCTCCTTCTGCTTTTCAGTTTTTCATTTTCTTGCTCATTGCTTCTCTTCCTCTCATCTAATTCCTCTTTTCTTCCGTCTCTTTCTCTCTTATTGTGGCTGAAACACAGCCGCAGAGCTGCTAATGGCTCTTTGCTTTATGTAATCCACAATATTCCTTGCACTGTTACCAGGCATGTTTTCCCCTGTGGTGTGAATCTGTCTGTAGCATCATAACCGAAACCTTACTGTGCACACTGACTGTCACGTAGCATGTATGAATCTAAAGAGGCAGGTTAATCTCCTGTCTTTTGACTGTGTGGTTACGTGGTGGGACAGTAATTCTCTTGGCTTTATCATTTTTTCTTTTTACAATTCTTGTCATATTCTTACTTTAACTTTGCTTCTCATGGTAACTATTCCCAGGTATGGGATATTATTCTCCTGTCTTTTGGACATGTGGTTTAGTGTGTCTGGCAGGGCGGCAGGCGGCTCTCCTGGCTTGGTGTGTTTATGCAGGTGCAGGACATTCAGGACACACCGCCCTGCAGAGGGGCCGTTCAGAGCAGCCTACCCTGCAGTATTAGGAGGGGCCGCCTATATGTGGCGTTTAGTGGGACTGCCCAGAAATGGCATTTCCTCAGGTTACTGGAGCAGTAAAGGGCTTCAGACAGAATCGAAAAACATCTGAATCAGAAAACTTGCCATGCAAAAGATGGTTGGTCAGAATTAGTCTTGCTGTTACTTTGTGAGATAACAACAACATGCAGCTTCTGACCTAACATTTTGTTTTAT